>JACEEZ010009021.1:0-12500 GCA_016584305.1 Chionoecetes opilio
TTTTTACCCTTCTTTGTTAATTTTCTTGTTGTGGTGTGTGTGTGTGTGTGTGTGTGTGTGTGTGTGTGTGTGTGTGTGTGTTGTGAACATTACCAGAAGAAATGAACATAATATCTAACACACACACACACACACACACACACAGACACAGACACAGACACGACACAGACACAGACACACACAACACACACACACACACACCACACACACACACACACACACACACACACACGCACACGCACACGTACACGCACACACACACACACAAAAAAAAAAAAAAACATATAAAGAAAGTTTTTTTATGCCATTCTGAGTGTCATAATTGCTTTCTCTCTCTCTCTCTCTCTCTCTCTCTCTCTCTCTCTTCTCTCTCTCTCTCTCTCTCTCTCTCTCTCTCTTCACATAAAATAAAAACTATTATACTACTACTACTACTACTACTATTACTACTACTACTACTACTACTACTACTACTACTACTACTACTACTACTACTACTACCACCACTACTACTACTACCACTACTACTACTACCACTACTACTTTTTTTTTTTTTTTTTTTTTTTTTTTTCCATCACAAGGAACTGGCCAAGGGCACAACAAAAATGGGTAACACAAAGCCCGCTTAGTTGCCAGTCCCTATAAAGAAGACAGTAAGAGAATAAAATAAAAAAGAGGGGTGAGCCAATTTAGTTCGGGAGGTGTCTTGTTACTCTTCTTTTGAAAAGATTTAAGTCATAGGAAAGTGGAAAAATAGAAACAGGAAGAGAGTTCCAGAGTTTACCAGTGAAAGGGATGAAAGAGTAAAGATACTGATTAACTCTTGCATTAGGATGATGGACAGAATAGGGATGAGAATGAGTAGAAAGTCTTGTGCAGCGGGGCCGCGGGAGGGGGGAGGCATGCAGTTAGCAAGTTCAGAAGAGCAGTGAGCATGAAAATAACGGTAGAAGAGAGCAAGAGAAGCAACATTGCGGCGGTGATTTAAAGATTGAAGACAGTCAGTCAGAGGAGAGGAGTTGATGAGACGAAAAGCTTTTGACTCAACCCTGTTTAGGAGAGCTGTATGAGTGGATCCTCCCCAAACATGTGAGACATACTCCATACATGGGCGGATAAGGCCCCTGTAGAGAGCAAGCAATTGGGAGGGAGAAAAAAAAAGGACGCAGACGCCACAGGACACCTAACTTCCTAGAAGCTGTTTTAGCAAGAGATGAGATGTGAGATTTCCAGTTCAGATTTTTAGTAAAGGATAGTCCTAGAATGTTCATTGTAGAAGAAGGAGACAGTTGAGTGTCATTGAAGAAGAGGGGATAGTTATCTGGAAGGTTTTGTCGAGTAGATAGGTGAAGAAATTGGGTTTTTGAGGCATTGAACAAAACAAGGTTTGCTTTGCCCCAATCAGAAATAATAGAAAGATCAGAAGTTAGGCGCTCGGTGGCATCTCTCCGTGAATCACTTAGTTCCTGTTGAGTTGGACGTCTAATAAACGACGTTGAAAAATGCAGGGTAGAATCATCAGCGTAGGAGTGGATAGGGCTTTGAGTTAGACTTAGAAGATCATTAATGAATAATAGAAAGAGAGTGGGTGATAGGACAGAACCCGGGGGAACACCACTATTGATAGATTTAGAAGAACAATGTCCGTCTACAGTAGCTGCAATAGAACGATTTGAAAGGAAACTTAAGATGAAGGTACAGAGAGAAGGATAGAAACCGAAGGAGGGTAGTTTGGAAATTAAAGATTTGTGCCAGACTCTATCAAAAGCTTTTGATATGTCAAGGGCAACAGCAAAAGTTTCACCGAAACCCCTAAAGGAGGATGACCAAGATTCAGTTAGGAAAGCTAGAAGATCGCCAGTAGATCGCCCTTTACGGAAAACCGTACTGACGATCAGATAGAAGATTGTGAGCAGCTAGATGCTTAAGAATCTCCTTATTAAGTATAGATTCAAACACGTTAGAAGGCAGGAAGTCAAAGCTATAGGCCGGTTAATTTAGTGTCACCAACATCTAATAGCTCAGCATTCCCCCGCTCTCAAGTGTTAGGTTTTCCCTTGTATAGTCTTAAAGCACTCCATTTTCTGCTTACTAGGTGTCGCTATCCTGTTTCTTTCAGTTAACTTATTCTTCTTCTTGTGACCTTTGACGCTTACAGTAGTAGCTCTGGATATGTCCTCTTCATATCGTCTCCTTAGTTTAAACCAAGCATTCAGATAATAAACTTTAAAATGAAATAAAACGGCCGAACCAGCAAATGACTGGCGTGTGGTCCTTGCCAACGTGATCAGCCTCGGCCGTTTGCGCGAGGCTGGGAGTCGGGCGCGCCCAGTCGCCGAGGAGGTGAGGCCGTACCTGGCGCCGCACCCAGCGAGCCACCAAGCAAGCACCTGCTCCTCATGGAGGAGCAAATAGCGCCACCGGGCGCTGATTGGAGTCCCCTGCAGGTGGACATGGCAGCGTCTAATGGACGTGAACCTCCGTGCTGGAGGGGATCAGCAATTCTATCACAAGGAACCTGCGTGCTCGTCGTCAGAGCACGCAGGAAGACAGGAGGCGGGGGAGCGCGAGGAGAGGGCATGTCCCTCCTCGCCCACCGCAGCCCGTGCCAAGCCAGCTTGCAGGACGCTAAGCAGACAATGCCAGGCCGTGCAAGGACGCCGTCGTAAGGCAGAGTGGAAATCCTGCGCGGCAAGATCACCGCATTAGCCGAGGCGACAGTCTCCAGTCCCTGAAGGAGGAGACTGTCCGAAAATGGATGCCTTTCCTGTCACGGGAAGAACCTATCTGCCGTCACGCCGCAGCAGCCCGTGGCAGACAAAGGACAACACCAAGCGGCACGGGGACAGATCACCGCTGCGTTCCCTTGAAGTATATGTTGTAAGATGACATAATTTCCCAGCACACGAAGGCCTGGGAGACTGGCAAGTTTGGTTATCACCAACACAACATTTGCCTGTTGGGCGTCTCCCCCGTGACACTGGAAGAGCATCTCCCCACGAGGCCCTTCCACGTGGCCCTCCTTCCCTGTACGGCGGTACGCACAGCGTCAGGGACAATCGGTGCCTGGATGCCTGATTGTAACGACACCACAACCATGAAGAAGTGCCTCGAGTACAGCTGTACGGAACCCTTACCGCACAATGCCTTTGAGACTGGAGGAGATCTCCGTAGCTGACACTGGCCGAGGGCGTCTCTCCCATGGAAACTGCAGGAGAGTCTCCCAAAGAGGCCCGCTTCGTGGCTCCTGTACCTGCACGCCGCCGTGAGCCTGGCTTTGGCCGCCAGCAGGCTTGTGTGGGCGATGCGTGCAACGGCCGCCGCCGCTGAGGGTCTGAGCTCCCTCCCTGCTACGCCCACCACGCCCGACCACGTCGCAGGAAGAAACACACAGCGCGTGGCTGCTTGACTTGGTGTCACAGCAGCCTACGGATTTCGATTTCTCTCAATGTATCTGACAAAAATAATAGTAATATTCTTTTTACTATTATTACTTTTCGCAAAAAGGCCACAATGTTGTCAAGTGTATTCGTGTATAATAAGAAACACAAAGCCCGTAGTCACTGGGTCATTATTTCATCAGTTCTTATAAATATACACTTCAAAAATTTACCACGAAACCAATTTGTAAACATTTATTTTTTTTATTGGAAATAATGTTTTTAGAATTATTATTAAAAATTGTTAGGAAAGACACGTGGTGAAATATTAACTTATTACATAAAAACATAAGAAATAAAAAAAAAGGGAAGCAAAGAGGCCCGCGAGCCTACATGTAGTTCCTGTCCCCTAACATACCTCATCCCTTTATCCCCTCCATAAACCTATCCAACTCCTCTTTAAAGCTCCTAATACTCTCACAAACTACCTGTCTACTTTTAAAATTATTACTGAATATTCATAATCCTTTAACAGCAACTCCCTTTCATAATTTTATAAAGGGGTTTGTCTGTCTGTCGTCTGTCTTCTGTCTTCTTCTGTCGTCTGTCGTCTGTCTGTTTTTCTGTTGTCTGTTTTCTGTCGTCTGTCGTCTGTCTGCTGTCTGTCGTCGTCTGTCTGTTTATTCTGCTGTCGTCTGTCTGTCGTCTGTCTGTCTGTCTGTCTGTTGTCTTTGTTTATTTGTCGTCGTCTGTCTGTCTGTCTGTCTGTCTGTTTCTGCGCGGGGTTATTTTTGTTTATTTCACCAATTATTTTCTCTTTGCATTTGTATCTTGTGTGTTTGGTGTGTGTGTGTGTTGTGTGTTTTTGTGTGGGTGTGTTGTGTGTGTGTTGTGTGTGTGTGTGTGTGGTGGTGTGTTGTGTTTATTTTTTGGTCATTATGTTTTTTTTTCATTTTGTAGTAAGTGGTAAAGGGGTAGTAGTACTGTGTAGAAGTGGTATAGTAGTAGTAGTAGTAGTAGTAGTAGTAGTAGTAGTATAGTAGTAGTATAGTAGTAGTAGTAGTAGTGTATAGTATAGTATAGTAGAAAAGACATTAACAAAAAGACCCCTCACTCCGGGGAGCCCTGTGGTGGCGTGAAAGCGGCCCGCCTGCTGCGGGAGTAACAGTTGCGGGCCCATCACTTTGGCTATATTAATAACATCTATAGATGGTTTATCAGTATAAGATATACGTTATTTTCGAAAATGTTTGTTCTAAATATTATCAAAAAAAACAGTAAAAAACACGCTAAAGAAATGCCATACGGACTTGAAAAATAGCATGAACTAATATTCACTTAAACTTGTACCCTGATAGGTCCTCTTCAATATCGTCTCCTTATTTACAATATTCAATAATAAATTTTAAAAAATAAAAAATAAAACACCAGCAATGATGGCGTGGTGGCCTGGCCCCCGGGGACAGCCTCCCCCCCCGTGTGCGCGAGGCGGGATCTGGCGCGCCCGCCCCGAGGAGGTGGAGGCCCCCCGGCCCGCCCCCGCGGAGCCACCAGCAGCACTGCCCCGCATGGAGGAGCAAAATCAGCGCCACCGGGCGCTGATGGAGTCCCTGCAGGGGGAATGGCACGTTAAGGACGGCCCTCCGTGTGGGGGGGTCGCATTTCTAGCAAAAGGGGACCGCGTGCTTCGTCAAGAGCAGCAGGAAGAACAGGAGGCGGGGGGCGCGAGGGGGGGAAATGCCCCCCTCGCCCCCGCAGGCCCGTCCCCAAGGCCCCAGCTGCAGGACGTAAGCCAGGACATCAGGCTGGCAGGCGCCGTCGTAAGGCAGAGTGAAATCCGCGCGGCAAGATCACCGGACGTTAGCCGAGGAACAGTCTCCGTCCCTGAAGGAGGAGACTGTCAGAAAATTGATGCCTTTCTGTCACGGGGAAACCTTTTTCCCCACGCCCCCAGAGCCCGTGGGAGACAGGGGAAAAACCAGCGGGGGCATCACCCTGCGTTCCCTGAAGTACAGGTTGAGGGGGGAAAATTCCCAGCACACGGGCCTGGAGAATGGCAAGTTTGTTATCACCAAAACAAAATTTCTGTGGGCGTCTCCCCCGTGACACGGAAGAGCATCTGCCCACGAGGCCCCTTTACGGGCCCCCTCCTTTCGGCGGGGACCACAGCGGGAGGGACATCAGGCCGGACTGAGTGTAAAAAAAAAACCAGCAAACCATGAAAAAGTGCCTCCAGTACGCTGTACGGAGACCCCTTACCGGCACAATGCCTGGGAGATGAGGAATCTCCGTAGCTGACACTTTCCGGGGCGTCTTCCCCTGAACTGAGGAGAGTCTCCCCAAAAAGGGCCCTCTTCGTGCCCTGTACCTGCACGCCCCCGTGAGCCCGGCTGTGGCCCCCAGCAGGTGTGTGGGGGGCTGCGGGCACGCCGGCCCGCGGGGCTGAGCTCACTCCCCTGCCTGACGCCCCCCACGCCACCACGCGCAGGAAGAAACAACCGCGTGGCTCTACTTTGGGGTCACAGAGCCACGGATTTCAATTCTTAGCAAAGTATGACGACGAAATAATAGTAATTTTTTTACTATTATTTCTATTGCAAAAAGGCCACCTCTTGTCAAGTGTATTCGTGTATAAAAGTAACAAAAGTCGTATCACATGGTTGTTTAGTTCATCCTTGTTCTTCATAAATATACACTTCAATATAAATTTCCACGAGAACCCAATTTTTAACACTTTTATTTATTTCTGTATTGGAAAATTTTGGTTTTTAAATTATTTAATGAATTTTCAGGAAAAAAAGGGTTTTTAAAATTTAAAATTATTACATAAGAAATAAGAAAAAAAAGGAAAACTACCAAAAGCCCCGAGACCTTTCCCCTGGTAGTCGTAACCCAACACTACCACATCCACCTTTCTCCCCATCCATAAACCCATCCAGCTCCCCTTTAAACTCCCAAGACTCTGCACTAAATACCTTCTACTTATTAAACTATTTCGAATATTCAGTAATCCCCTTTAAAAGAAATCCCTTTTATAATATTATGAAAGGGGTTGGGTGCCTGTCGTCTGTCTGTCGGGCTGTTGTTTTCTGTTGTCTGTCTGTCGTCTGTCGTTTCTTCTGCTGTCTGTCGGTTATTTTTTTTATTTCAACAATTTTCTTCTCTATTTCATTGTATCTTCGTGTGTTGTGTGTGTGTTTGTGGGGTGTGTGGTTGGGGTTTTGTTGGGGTTGGGGTGTTGGGTGTGTGGTGTGTTTGTGTTTTTTGCGTGTGTGTGTGTGTGTGTGTGGTTTTGTGTTTTTGGTGTTGTAACAATATATAATTTTGAGAGAGGACATTGAAGTCGAAGCCAGATTGTAGAAAATTTGGAAGATTCAGGGCCCTGGGCAGAGAGCAATGGTGTCATAGCGCCCCTTACGCAACAGCCCCTTTGATTTAAAAGAGATAGAGACAGTAAGAGGAGACAGAAAAAAGGGCTGCTGCAGTGTCACAGACGCTGATTTTTGGGATATACTATAACACATACACTACTATACTAATATTTACTACTAAACCCCTAACTATACTACCATACTATTACCCCATACTACTATACTACTCTACTACCAACTTTTTACTACTACACTATACTACTATACACCTACTAATATACTATACTATATAACCACTTTTACAAATACTACTATACATACACTACTACTATTTCCACTACTTCTTTTACTCTACTACTTACTATATACTACTAACTACTCACTACCACACTATTACCACTACACTAATATATACTACTACTACTTCCACTAAAATTTTTAAAATATGCAAAAAACTCACATTTCACACACACACACACACACACACACACACACACACACACACACACACACACACACACACACACACACACACACACACACACACACACAGGTAAATCCGTTTCACCTGTGTGTGTTCAGTAATTAATTTTTGATCACGTGTCATTAGCTTACAATAGAGCGGCTAATCAGAACCCAATCAGCTTCCAATCACCTCAACTGCGTGTGTGTGTGTGTGTGTGTGTGTGTGTGTGTGTGTGTGTGTGTGTGTGTATCTTTCTGGTCATTATGCCTATCATTTTCATTTTGTAGTAGTAGTGGTAGAAGTGGTAGTAGTAGTAGTAGTAGTAGTAGTAGTAGTAGTAGTAGTAGTAGTAGTAGTAGTAGTTGTTGTTGTAGCAGTAGTAGTAGTAGTAGTAGTAGTAGTAGTAGTAGTAGTAGTAGCAAAGACATTCAACAACAAGATCCCTCACTCCGGGGAGCCCTGTGGTGCGCGTGAAAGCGAGCTCCGCCGTGCTGCAGGAGTTAACAGTCTGCTGGCCAGTCACTTGCTGCATATGACTATCAATGAAAATCTTATAGACTATGTTTATCAGTATATATGATATACTGTTATCTTCGTAAATGTTTGTTCTATAATATTATCAAATAAAAAACAGTAAAACACGCTAAAGAAATGCCATTACGAGACTCTGAAGAAATATGCATGAACTTAATATTCACTTCAACTCTAGTATCGCTGTATAGGTCCTCTTCAATATCGTCTCCTTAGTTACCAATCATTCATATAATAAACTTTAGAAAATGAAAATAAAACTGCCAGCAATGACTGGCGTGGTGGTCCTGGCCACCGTGATCAGCCTCGCCGTGTGCGCGAGGCTGGAGTCTGGCGCGCCCAGCGCCGAGGAGGTGGAGGCCGCCCTGGCCCGCACCCAGCGGAGCCACCAGCAGCACCTGCTCCGCATGGAGGAGCAAAATCAGCGCCACCGGGCGCTGATGGAGTCCCTGCAGGTGGACATGGCACGTCTAATGGACGTGACCTCCGTGCTGGAGGGGATCAGCATTTCTAGCACAAGGGACCTGCGTGCTCTCGTCAAGAGCACGCAGGAAGAACAGGAGGCGGTGGAGCGCGAGGAGAGGGCAATGTCCCTCCTCGCCCACCGCAGGGCCCGTGCCAAGGCACAGCTGCAGGACGCTAAGCAGGACATGCAGGCTGTGCAGGACGCCGTCGTAAGGCAGAGTGAAATCCTGCGCGGCAAGATCACCGGCACGTTAGCCGAGGCAGACAGTCTCCAGTCCCTGAATGAGGAGACTGTCCAGAAAATGGATGCCTTTCTGTCACGGGAAGACCCTTCTGCCGCCACGCCGCAGCAGCCCGTGGCAGACAGGGACAACACCAGCGGGGACATCACCGCTGCGTTCCCTGAAGTACAGGTTGAAGAGGAATATTCCCGGCACACGGCCTGGGAGACTGGCAAGTTTCTCATCTGCAACACAACAGTTGCTGTGGGCGTCTCCCCCGTGACACTGGAAGAGCATCTGCCCACGAGGCCCTTCACGTGGCCCGCCTTCCTGTACGGCGGTGACCACAGCGGCAGGGACATCAGTGCCTGGGATGCTGAGTGTAACGACACCAGCAACCATGAAGAAGTGCCTCGAGTACAGCTGTACGGAGACCCTTACCGGCACAATGCCTGGGAGACTGAGGAGATCTCCGTAGCTGACACTGCCGAGGGCGTCTCTCCCATGGAACTGCAGGAGAGTCTCCCAAAGAGGCCCTCTTCGTGGCTCCTGTACCTGCACGCCGCCGTGAGCCTGGCTGTGGCCGCCAGCAGGCTGTGTGGGCGGCTGCGTGCACGCCGCGCCCGCTGAGGGGCTGAGCTCACTCCCTGCCTGACGCCCACCACGCCCACCACGTCGCAGGAAGAAACACACGCGCGTGGCTGCTGACTTGGTGTCACAGCAGCCACGGATTTCAATTTCTCTATCAATGTATGATGACAGAAATAATAGTAATATTCTTTTTACTATTATTACTATTCGCAAAAAGCCCACCATCTTGTCAAGTGTATTCGTGTATAATAAGTAACACAAAGCCTCGTAGTCACATGGTGTCTTAGTCCATCCTTGTTCTTCATAAATATACACTTCAATATAATTACCACGAGAACCAATTTGTAACACATTTATTTATTTCTGTATTGGAAATGATAGTTATTAGAATTATTATTAATGAAGTGTTAGGAAAGACACGTGTTTGAAATATTAAACTTATTACATATCAACATAAGAACATAAGAAAATAAGGAAGCTACAAGAGGCCGCGAGACCTACACGTGGTAGTTCCTGTCACCTAACACTAGCTACATCCACCTTTCATCCCCATCCATGAACCTATCCAGCTCCTCTTTAAAGCTCCCTAATGACTCTGCACTAACTACCTGTCTACTTATTAAATCTATTACTGAATATTCAGTAATCCTCTTTAACAGTAACTCTCCTTTCATAATATTATGAAAGGGTGTCTGTCTGTCTGTCTGTCTGTCTGTCTGTCTGTCTGTCTGTCTGTCTGTCTGTCTGAAATTTATGTCTGTCTTATTTATGTCTGTCTGTCTGTTTATTCTGTCTGTCTGTCTGTCTGTCTGTCTGTCTGTCTGAAATTTATGTCTGTCTTATTTATGTCTGTCTGTCTGTTTATTCTGTCTGTCTGTCTGTCTGTCTGTCTGTCTGTCTGAAATTTATGTCTGTCTTATTTAGGTCTGTCTGTCTGTTTATTCTGTCTGTCTGCTTGTCTGTCTGTCTGTCTGAAATTTATGTCTGTCTTATTTATGTCTGTCTGTCTGTTTATTCTGTCTGTCTGTCTGTCTGTCTGTCTGTCCTGAAATTTTATGTCTGTCTTATTTATGTCTGTCTGTCTGTTTATTCTGTCTGTCTGTCTGTCTGTCTGTCTGTCTGAAATTTATGTCTGTCTTATTTATGTCTGTCTGTCTGTTTATTCTGTCCCGTCTGTCTGTCTGTCTGTCTGTCTGTCTGAAATTTATGTCTGTCTTATTTATGTCTGTCTGTCTGTTTATTCTGTCTGTCTGTCTGTCTGTCTGTCTGTCCCGTCTGTCTGTCTGTCTGTCTGTCTGTCTGTCTGTCTGTCTGTCTGTCTGTCTGTCTGTCTGTCTGTCTGTCTGTCTGAAATTTATGTCTGTCTTATTTATGTCTGTCTGTCTGTTTTATTCTGTCTGTCTGTCTGTCTGTCTGTCTGTCTGTCTGTCTGTCTGAAATTTATGTCTGTCTTATTTATGTCTGTCTGTCTGTTTATTCTGTCTGTCTGTCTGTCTGTCTGTCTGTCTGTCTGTCTGTCTGTCT
Source organism: Chionoecetes opilio (assembly GCA_016584305.1). Lineage (NCBI taxonomy): Eukaryota > Metazoa > Arthropoda > Malacostraca > Decapoda > Majidae > Chionoecetes > Chionoecetes opilio. The sequence continues at coordinate 10,550 of JACEEZ010009021.1, forward strand.
GTCTGTCTGTCTGTCTGTCTGTCTGAAATTTATGTCTGTCTTATTTATGTCTGTCTGTCTGTTTTATTCTGTCTGTCTGTCTGTCTGTCTGTCTGTCTGTCTGTCTGTCTGTCTGTCTGGGCTGTCTGTCTGTCTGAAATTTATGTCTGTCTTATTTATGTCTGTCTGTCTGTTTATTCTGTCTGTCTGTCTGTCTGTCTGTCTGTCTGTCTGTCTGTCCCGTCTGTCTGAAATTTATGTCTGTCTTATTTATGTCTGTCTGTCTGTTTATTCTGTCTGTCTGTCTGTCTGTCTGTCTGTCTGTCTGTCTGTCTGAAATTTATGTCTGGGCTTATTTATGTCTGTCTGTCTGTTTATTCTGTCTGTCTGTCTGTCTGTCTGTCTGTCCTGTCTGTCTGTCTGTCTGTCTGTCTGTCTGTCTGTCTGTCTGTCTGTCTGAAATTTATGTCTGTCTTATTTATGTCTGTCTGTCTGTTTATTCTGTCTGTCTGTCTGTCTGTCTGTCTGTCTGTCTGTCTGTCTGTCTGTCTGTCCTGTCTGTCTGTCTGTCTGTCTGTTTATATTTGTTTATTTCACCAATTATCTTCTCTATTGCATTTGTATGTTCGTGTGTGTGTGTGTGTGTGTGTGTGTGTGTGTGTGTGTGTGTGTGTGTGTGTGTGTTTATCTTTCTGGTCATTATGCCTATCATTTTCATTTTGTAGTACTAGTGGTAGAAGTGGTAGTAGTAGTAGTAGTAGTAGTAGTAGTAGTAGTAGTAGTAGTAGTAGTAGTAGTAGTAGTAGTAGTAGTAGTAGTAGTAGTAGTAGTAGCAAAGATATTCAACAACAAGATCCCTCACTCCGGGGAGCCCTGTGGTGCGCGTGAAATCGAGCTCCGCCGTGCTGCAGGAGTTATCAGTCTGCTGGCCAGTCACTTGCTGCATATGACTATCAATGAACATCATATAGACTGGTTTATCAGTATATATGATATACTGTTATCTTCGTAAATGTTTGTTCTATAATATTATCAAATAAAAAACAGTAAAACACGCTAAAGAAATGCCATTATGAGACTCTGAAGAAATATGCACGAACTTATTATTCACTTCAACTCTTCGCCATTTAAAACTTTGCGAGTCAACATTTACCATGAAACCTATCAATAGAAGCGCAATTGTATTAGCTTTCCATTGATATATTTCGTTTTCTGATAAATGAATTAGAACCATGCATAAATTAGGGTTAACTAAATAAATAAAATCATCAATCGGTTAATTTTACCGATTGATGATGTTATTTATTTAGTTAACGCTAATTTATGCATGGTGCTAATTCATTTATCAGAAAACGAAATATATAAGTGAATAAATAACATTATCAATCGGGAAAATTACCGGATTGATGATGTTATTTATTTAGTTAACGCTAATTTATGCATAGTTGTAATTCATTGATCAGAAAACGAAATATATCAATGGAAAGCTAATAAAATTGCGCTTCTATTGATATGTTTCATGGTAAATGTTGACTCGCAAAGTTTTAAATGGCGAGGAGTTGAAGTGAATATTCTTTGGTCATATGCAGCAAGTGAATGGGGCAGCAGGCTGGTTTAACACCTGCCGCACGATGGCGCCACCGTCGGCGGATAACAGAAGTTGCATTGGAGGGACCGCGAGTGAGGTATCTTGTTGTTGAATGTCTTTGCTGCTACTACTACTACTACTACTACTACTACTACTACTACTACTACTACTACTACTACTACTACTACTACTACTACTACTACTACTACTACTACCAAAACAACCAAATCTCTGCAAAAATCAATCTTTGGTGGTAGTAGTAAATTTTTTTTATTAGATTTCCTCATGAATTAAGTTTTTTTTGCTATTTCATTCCCTATTTTTCTTATTTTCTTAATTCCATTTTTGTCGTGGTGATGAAATCTTGTCTAAATATATTCTCTC
>JACEEZ010009022.1:14929-32429 GCA_016584305.1 Chionoecetes opilio
CGTTTGGCCAAACTGTCCGTAGGCAAACTGTCCGGTAGCAAATTGTCCGTAGGCAAATTGTCCGTAGGCAAACTATCCGTAGGGAAACTGTCCCCGGGGGCCGTTTCCCAAGCACGCCAAGCAAAGGGAAATCTGCTTAGTTCTCGAGGGGTTTCAGCACGCCCAAACAGGACTCTGCTTAGTCCTCGAGGGTGTTTCAGCACGCCAAACAGGACTCTGCTTAGTCTCGAGGGGGGGTTTTCAGCACGCCAAACAGGACTCTGCTTAGTCTCGGGGGGTGTTTCAGCATGCCAAACAGGACTCTGCTTAGTCTCGAGGGGGGTTTCACATCAGCCAAACAGGGCTCTGCTTAGTCTCGAGGGGTGTTTTCAAACACGCCAAAAAAGGAACTCTGCTTAGTCTGAGGGGTTTTTTCAGCAGCCAAAAGGACTCTGCTTAGTCTCGAGGGGGGTTTCAGCAGCCAAACAACTCCGTTATTGGGGTTTGCCGGGAACCTGGACCTTTAAAAGGGTTTTTGGGGGGGTGTTTAGCAGGAGAAACAGACTCGTTAGTTCATGTTGTTTGACCCAAAAAGGGTTGTTAATCCGAATTTTCGACCCCTAAACTCCCAAATAATTTGTTTTGGACCGAAAACCATTTAGAAGGTTTTAAATTTTGAGAAAAGGGATTTTAGGCGGGTGGGACCGGACCGGTATGTTCATAATGTGTGACACTTTTTGCCAACAAATCCCTTGTGGGGAACCCTGAAACCTGAAACCCAACTACTGGTGCTTTGGAAAAAAAAGAAAATTTAGAAAGACAGGCACCTACCAATTCATAGGGGAAAATGGTGGGGTTTTTTGGGGTGGTGGTGGTTTTGTGGGGCCGTCCGGGCACACAAATCCCATTTGGGCACATTTTTAAACGGCCAGAACATTTTTAACCCTAAATGCCCGGTAAATTTGGAAAGAGTAAAAATTTGAAATTGCAGAGCCAATTAGAAAATTATTTTAAGGAATGTTTGGGTGGTTGGGGGTGTGTGGGTGGGGTTTTGGGTGTGGGTGGGGTGTGGGGGTGAGTTGGGGAATTAATGGAAGTTTTGAGGGTGAGAGGGAGGTTAAGATTTGGTGATGATATTTTTTTTTTTTTGGGTAATTGGATAATTGTGAAATGGGGTTTGGGGTGAGTTGTGTGGGTGATGGGGAATGGTGAGTGAATGGGTGGGTTGGGTAATTGGGTGGGGGTATTGGTGAGTGAATGGGTGGGGGGTGATAGGTGATGGGTGAGGGAATAGATGGGGGGTGATGGGTAATGGGTGAGTGAATGGGTGTGTGGTGATGGATAATGGGTGAGTGAATGGGTGGGGGGTGGTGGGTAATGGGTGAGTGAATGGGTGGGGGGTGATGGGTAATGGGTGAGTGAATGGGTTGGGGGTGATGTGAATAGGTTGGCGTTAATACATACATTTCTACATCCATGATTTCAGGAAAGCTAGAAGGGGCTATCTGGAGAGTCTGTGTTTGGTGGGCCGAAGGCCCACCAATAGCCCTCCGCAGGAGCTAGCCAAAAAGTCCGCCCGGAGGGCGGCTTTGCAGCTAGTAATAATATAAGCTAAAGTGTGTGTGTGTGTGTGTGTCCGCGATAGGTACCGCCCCCCGTGCCCCAATCCCATCATATGGCACATTTTTGGAACCAGCTCGACCAGGGGCAACTTTTAAGCCCCCGTATGAGATGATCCGATCACTTTTTTTTTTTTTTTTAGCAGTCTATTAGCGAGAATTGTGAGAAAAAAATGTGGGTTGCGAGAATTGAGGAAACCTTGATGTAGGGTGATGGGTAATGGGTGAGTGAATGGGTGGGGTAATGGGTGTGGGGTGATGGGTGAGTGAATGGGTGGGGGGTGATGGGTGATGGGTGAGGGAATAGGTGGGAGGTGATGGGTAATGGGTGAGTGAATGGGTGTGTGGTGATGGGTAATGGGTGAGGGAATTGGTGGGGGGTGATGGGTAATGGGTGAGTGAATGGGTGGGGGGTGATGGGTAAGGCGTTAATACATACATTTCTACATCCATGATTTCAGGAAAGTTAGAAGGGGCTATCTGGAGATTCTGTGTTTGGTGGGCCTACGGCCCACCAAACACACTCTCCAGAAAGCTGTGTTTGGTGGGCCATTGGTGGGCCTTCGGCCCACCAATAGCCCTCCGCAGGAGCTAGCCAAAAAGTCCGCCCGGCGGGCGGCTTTGCGGCTAGTAATGAAAATATAAATTAAATAATAGGAAACATATTATTCAAATTTGAAAACCCACAAGAAATAGAATACACCAGAGATGTCTTGTTCAACTTTTGGAGGAAGAGAGGAAATAGGTTGAAAGAACAGAACACCCAGCAGTAACACCACAAGCAACAAAAGAAATAAAGTTGCAGAAAACCAACGCAGGGTTTTGCAGGGCAACGTTGACAAGGCATTATACCCCAAACACCATCGGATCGGATCGGATGTGTGCCGAGATCACAGCAAAGTGAGTGTGACTTGGACTTCGTGCCAAGATAGACCAACAGACCAACAGGTGATGATCCCAATAACTTGGTAACGAATATCAAGGAAGGAAAAGTTCTCGTCTGTATGAACGTTTCATCTTGCTTAGAATATGTTGTATATCAAGAACATTATGGCTTACCCAATACAATAAAAAGATCACATTCTTGGATAACAACAAGGCATATCAAGGAAAAGTATGTTGCTCTTGGTATCTCATTCAACATTTTGCATAAAATTTACACAATGTGTGACTCGCATTTCACATACGAGTATTCTTGCATTTTTTTTACTTAGTAATTATGAAATACATTGTCTTGGGGCAACATGTAAAGGACTTTTGTTCTCTCTTGCATATGTATTGTGTAGAGAAATTTTGTTCATGAAATTCGCAACTTACAAATACTGTAAGTTGCATCATTGTATAATATAATTCAAAGGTTTTTTGTCGCAAAGAATAAAAAGGTGTCATCAGAAGAGAAAAAATCCATTTGTGTTCAGTAATCATAAGAGGACCCTGATGACTAAGCAGCAGCCACGGGGCACACCGCGTAACAGCGTCATCGCCCTCGCCTGGGTGGCTCAGTGGCGGGACGTGGGCGGAACCCAGGCTGTGGGAGGCAGTGTGTGTCGGAAAGATATTACACAAGATACACACTTTGACGTCTGCAACACACTAACTGCTGCACAACGCTTGTGTTCATGAAACTAAGGGACATTCTATACATGAATTATGTTCCGAAGACCAAAACTTTTGAGGGTATGTTATGCTATGCAAATATCCTAGTCTGTTTTTTTCTCTTCTCATGACACCTTTTTGTTATTCTTTGGGAAAAAAATCTTTGAATTATATTATACAATGATAAACAGTATTATGCGAAAAACAGGAATATCAGTTACAGTGTGTGAAAACCGCTGCTCTGCGCGACCCAAAGTAAACCATCAACAATATAACACGCATTACCTTGCCCGCGAGATCGTATCCTATATATACACGTGTTGACACTGCCTGCTATCATCTTCCAGGCCTGACTTCCTTTTTTCTGGGAATATAATCATAGGCTGCGGCATCTTCCTCAGAAATTTTTCCCACACGCCACGAAAACATTGATAGCACTGCGTGTGTTGGTGTGCATTCTTCCTGTTTGGCAATGGAATAAGGAAGAGAAATATTTCATATACAAACTTATCGACCCAAACGAAAAGACGAAAACAGAAGCAAGAAGAAGAAGTCGGGAAATTTGGAAGAGAAAATAATGAACAGGATGAACAAAATAATAAGCAAGGCAAGAGAATGAGGAAGAGGAAAAAAAGACTATGAAAGAGAGTGAACAGTTTCAGTGAGAGAAAGATACGGAGAGGAAAAAGTCAGGTAAAATAGAAGAGTGGCAATAACTAGGAGGAGGAGGAGGCTGGGAGAACACTAAGACAGAGGAAGACAATGGGGAGGAAGACGCTGCGCGATTGTCGAGAAGGAAAAAAGAATTTTCAGCTGAAAATCAGTATTTCATGGAAAGTTGTGTTATATTTGTGCGGCGTCAAGGTGCCCTTTGTACATTATTCTAAACCTCGCATTCATAAATACATTTCAAGAAGAGATTGTTAGCAACGTTCTAACGGCATGTTTACTATTGTCGTCAAGCCCTGTCTCCTCACATGCTGCCTGTCACACTTCTCCTTCTTTGTCACTTCGTGCATCTATTTCTTACTAAATTCATTTCGTCTTAAAGAAGGCAAGCCGCACTAACCTTTCATTGTACAGGCTCATTAGTTTGACTTCATGTCCCTCTTATAGTTGCTTTTAATGAATCTTCAAGAGATTATCAAGCATCTAGCAGAGAAAATCTGGTGTATTGGATGCATCAGGTGTCAACCAAAGACTACTGTATACAGTAGTCTTTGTGTCAACACTTAGTTCCTTTGTATCACATTAACTAGACAAAAGGTCATTTATGAAATATAAATCACTTTCAGTAATAAAATAACTTTCAGTAATGGATGTGTTGAGTGAGCGAGGGTTCCGAGAGGGCGGCGGAGATGTAGGAAGCTACACCTCGCCAAAATAAAGAACAAGGAAGACTGGGTTTGCACCGGTAATAGAACATTTGAATTAGTTAAAAGATAGGGAGCCATTGGTCATAACGAGAGTAATAAGTGAGGAGAAAATCAAATACATGACACTCAGAATAAGAGATATGCTTGAAAAATTGAACAATTTGGAAGTGTGAGATGGTGCAGATGACGTGAGACAAAGGCCGAGGTAGACCAAATAGACCAGCGTCGGGAGTCTTCTGCGAGAAATAAAAAATCAGGAAAAAGACAAAAAAAAAGACAGAGGGAAAAGAAGGTGGGTTCATTCACACTTACAAAAATGTTGAGAAAAAGAGGCCCTGATGATAATAGTAACACTATTAAGTAGATCCATCCATACCTGCACTCAGGAGAGCTGCTGAGCCACGTCTGTAGCCCAGGGGGAAAAAGGGGAAATTCAGCAAACCATTTACGAGGTAAAACTCAGATAAATTTCCTCGTACCTCCGCGCACATGGCAAGACCCTATTCAGCAAACACTTACGATATTGCAAATCTGCTGGTAACCTACAAGTGCTCACTGTGTCTAGTAGCGGCTTACCAGCAGATTTACCAGATATTTTAGCGGGAAGGAACACGCTCTCTCTCTCTCTCTCTCTCTCTCTCTCTCTCTCTCTCTCTCCTCTTCTCTCTCTCTCTCTCTCTCTCTCTCTCTCTCTCTCTCTCTCTCTCTCTCTCTCTCTCTCTCTCTCTCTCTCTCTCTCTCTCTCTCTCTCTCTCTCTCTCTCTCTCTCTCTCTCTCTCTCTCTCGATGAAGATCTCTTCACTTTGAAACTTTTCAAGACCAGTGCCTTAATACTATTAATGTTAAGTTTGATATAATAGGCCTATGTGAGACTCGTTTAAATGATGACATATCTTCATTATATACATTTAACCCATATAATGCTTTCTATAAGAACAAATGCACGAGTGGCGGTGAGTTAACAATTTACCTGCATAGAAGACATCAAGGTAAGATTCAGCAAAACATTTCCTTGCAGCTGCCACATATTGAGTCTTTATTTCTAGAAGTTAAAGGATTATGTGATTTTTTTATTGGAATAATTTACAGACCACCCAATGCCAGTTTTGCAGAGTTTCTGAAGTCTATTGGTGATATAATTGATTGTATAGTATCTAAACAAAATATACCATGTTATATAATGGGGGACTTTAATCTAAATCTTCTTAAATTTGATGTAAACAATGTATGTGAATTTACTAACTTGCTCTATTCATACTCATTTTTCCCAACCCTAACCAAACCCACAAGAGTGACAAGAACATCAGCTTCTATTATTGACCCTATATGGACTAACAACCTACAAAACTACCAGTTAAGTGGTGTCATTTATTCATTAATAAGCGATCATTTTCCATTATTTAGCTCATTTGCCACTCCTAACCTTAATACTCAATACTGTCAAACAACAATTAAAAAGAGAACTTATAGTAACGATTCAGTCAATAAATTTCAATTAAAATTGTCAAATTATAGGTGGGAATCTGATATTATAGGTCAAGATGTCAACGTAGATTTTGATATTTATATGAAAAATTTCTTACTACTGTATGATAAAAAATTTCCAATCAAAGAATATAAGATCAAAGATAAAAATTCCAATAAACCATACATTACTGCAGCAATCAAAAACTCTATCAGACAAAGAAATAGGCTTCAGAAACTTTATGCAAGGTGGCCCTTAACATATGAGTCTACATTTAAGAAATATCGAAATATGTTAACATCTGTGATAAGAACAGCGAAAGAAAACTATTATAAATCATCATTGAGAGAAGGATCAGGGAATGCAAAAAAAATATGGAAAATTATAAATGATTTAATAGGGAAAAGTTGCAAAATTAGTCAGACTTCATTTCTGTCACAAGGAAAATCTATTTCAGATAGCTTTCTAATAGCTAATGAATTTAATTAATATTTCTGCAATGTTGCCCACAATTTAGCACAGTGTTTAGAGGAAACTCCTGTATTATTTGATAGTTTTTTACCCCAACCTACCTTGTTTTCATTTTATTTTCGGCCTACAACACGCCATGAAATCAATAGTGTAATTTCTAATCTTAAGGTTACAGCCCCAGGTCATGATGATGTGAGCATGAAAGTAATCAAAGCCTGCAAAGAAGAAATATCTCCATTTCTGGAATACATAATAAACAAATCATTTACAGAAGGATGCTTTCCAGACATTCTGAAGACTGCAAGAGTAGTTCCAGTTTATAAAAAAGGTGATAGTTCAATTTTTTCAAATTACAGACCTATTTCAGTTCTTCCCGCCATAAGTAAAGTCTTTGAAAAGATTATTGCAAATAGATTAATGAATTATTTAACAGAAAACTTACTTTTAACAGATAATCAGTATGGGTTTCGACCTAAATATTCAATAGAACTCGCAGTACACCACCTTTGCCAAAACATATATAATGCAATAGATAGTAAAATGTATCAATTAACAATTTTTTGTGATTTATCTAAAGCTTTTGATACTATTAATCACTCCATTTTATTAAAGAAACTAATGATTTACGGTATTCGTGGATCAGTCTTCAGATGGTTTGAAAGTTATCTCAGCGGCAGGAACCAGTATACAGTCTTTAATAGTAGTGCATCGTCGTATAAAAGTCTTACTTGTGGTGTGCCACAAGGATCTGTCCTAGGACCATTATTATTTTTAATTTACATCAATGACATAACTCTATGTACCAAAAATCTTAAATTTTTACTTTTTGCTGATGACACTACCATTTTTCTACAGGGAAGGGATTTAAATGATCTAAGAAATACAATGAACACTGAATTAGTACATGTTGCTAATTGGTTAAAATGTAACAAGTTAACATTAAATATCAATAAAACTCATTGTATGCTGTCACATTCACACATGACACACACACAATGCAACAATATCAAAATTGATAATCTCATTATTAAAGAGGTACAAGAAGCTAAATTCCTTGGAGTTGTTATTGATAGCAAGCTAAGATGGAAAACACACATAGAGAATGTAATAAATAATATTTCAAAAATAATAGGTGTAATATATAGAATACGAAACCATTGTAATATTGAAGGCTTAAGACATATTTATTTATCATTAGCATATCCATATTTATTGTACTGTTCAGCTATCTGGGGTGGGGCATATAAAACATATATTGATCAACTATTTGTAAATCAGAAAAAATTAGTTCGCATAATGTCCTATAGTAATCGGTATGACCACACAAGTCCAATCTTTCGTGAGTTGAAACTTCTAAAATTACATGATATTATCGACTATCAGACTATAACTTTTGTTTATAAGGCGATGAATACATACAAAATTGACAGTGGTTTTCAGACCACAACGCATAGCATACAAACCAGACGAACCAATAATCTCAAACTTCCATTGTGTAGAACTTCCCATGCTCAACAAAGTGTTCTCACTCGGGGACTAAACTGTGGAACAAACTTCCAGATGATGTAAGGAATAAAGAATTAAATCCATTTAAACTGCAAATAAAAGAAAAGTTGAAAAGTAACTATTAAAATTTATTTATTATGATTATAATTGTGTTTTATATAATTCGTGTGATAATTATCATTGCTCTCGTTATCAGTACTATTATGTATGAGTACTGTTATGGTATGAATGCTTGTTTGTGTATATTCTTTAATATACTTATTAAATTTATTTAATTTAATTGATTAAATTAAGTAGTATATTCAGTAGGGAATATTATTTTTTTTATTTAATTTAGTTTTTCATATGTAAATTAGCATTAGGCCGTCCTACACGCTACATCTGCTGACCTCTTATAATAGCATAAAGTCCATAAAAGAGTTACGACTCAATGGACAAAGGCTTTGACATTTTCTCTACATGTATAATAACTTGTATAATATTAAGGCCAATAAAATTATCAATCAATCTCTCTCTCTCTCTCTCTCTCTCTCTCTCTCTCTCCTCTCTCTTCTCTCGTCTCTTCTCTCTCTCTCTCTCTCTCTACTCTCTCGTCTCTCTCTCTCTCTCTCTCTCTCTCTCTCTCTCTCTCTCTCCTTTCTTTCTTTCTCATCTACTATTTCTTCTCCCTCCTCCTCCTCTTCCTTCTCCCTCTTCATCCTCCACACAATGAAAATATTCACGATAATATCACATACTGGCTATGATGTGTATATATGTAGGCTATATATGTATGTCGCCTCCGTGGTGCAGTGGCTAGCGTGCCTGGCTACGAATCTGCGGGCCCTGATTCGATCCCGGGCCAGGGCAAGTCGGTGACCAGCCTACCCAGCTGTTCTTCTTTCCTTTCGGGGTTGATAAATGGGTACCTGGGGTAACCTGGGGAAGGTAACTGTGGTAACCCGGGAGTCACACTAGCCCTGTGTTCCGGGGTAACGGGTCCTCACCCACCACAGGCTCTAAGGGCTAATGCCACGGAGATGAGCACCGAATGCCACGCGCAGCATAGCGTATGCTCCCATCTTTACCTTTATATATATGTGTGTGTCTACATACACACACACACACACACACATACACACACCACACACACACACACACACACACACACACACATTATAGCCAGTATAGTCCGGTGGCTGGGCCGGGGGACCTTGCAATGTTTGGCAACAATATTTTTTTTACTTTTTTCGATAGATATTAGGGTCTAAATGAAATTTAGGGTGGGTGGTCACTTGTCACCGGCTTGGCTTTTTCAGAACCCAAGATGGCCGCCAAGATGACCGCCATATATAACCAAAATATAAATTAGGCTGTAACTCCTCTTCTAAGTACAGTAAAAGGATGAAATTGGTGTCTAAATATATGTTTTAGAGACCAAGGTAGTGGATTATGATGTTATTGGATCATTTGGCGGCCATATTGATGGCATAAATCCAATATGGCCGCCAAAATACCTGTAAAAATGCCAAAATCACATTAAACTAATATAATCTGTTGTACATGCACTTGAATTATAAAGTGTCTGTATATCAATGAGATGAGTGTCCTCATCGGGACGCACTCATTGTCTTGGGCGACTTCAATGCTACTACTGGCACTGTGAGAGATGGCTACGAGTTATGTGTTGGTCCCCATGGCTCCGGTACCAGAAACACCAACAGTTCTCTGCTTCTGAACTTTGCAAGGTCCAGAAGGTTGAGAATTGCAGGTTCTTGGTATCAGAGACCAGAGCTGCACCGCTGGACATGGTATAGTAATGCCGGAGGGGTAGCTAAGGAGATCGACCACATCCTCGTTAGCACTCGTTGGAGGATCCTCCAGAACTGCAGGGTTTACCGGAGTGCTGAGTTCTTTGGAACAGATCACAGACTTGTTGTTGCTACACTTAAGCTTCATGTCAAGTCCAGAAGAATCTCAAGAGGTAACCATACTGTGTTTCATCTTGAGAAACTGAAGGACTTGACATGTGCTCATGAGTATGCGGTGGCAGTCTCGAATCGATGTGCTCGGTGCTCTCAGGGACCCTGTAGAACTGTGGGATACCTTCAAACGTGAAACTCTACAGGCTGCCAAGGAGTGTATTGGGGAGCGCCCGAGGTCAAGGCGTGGTTTTGTCTCGACGGAGACGCTGGAGAAAATCGAGGAGAGTCGCGCTGCCAGGCTGGCTGGGAACCGGGACCAGCACAGGGCTCTGTCACGCCGGACTAGAACCCTCCTGGGGAGAGACAAGGAGAGGTATGTCAGGAGTCTCGCTGAGGATGTCGAGGGTCATTTGAACGCTAATGACCTCCGACCCGCCTACCGAGCCCTGAAGAAGCTCCGTTCCAAATCTCCTTCTCGGGCGAGTGCTATTCGAACAGCAGATGGGCGCCTCGTGTCGGACATGGATGGGCAGATGGCTCGTTGGGCTGAGTACTTTGGGCAGTTGTTCACGGTGGACCCTCCAGCTGAGCAGCTTCACACCACTGGGTTACAGGCAGTGGATGCCGATCCTCCCATTGACGAAAGCGCACCCTCTCTTGACGAAGTCAGAGAGGCTGTAGCAAAGTTGAGGGGTGGAAAGGCAGCTGGTGTTTGTAATATCAGTGCGGAGCTCCTCAAAGCTGGGGGTGAGGCCATGATCCATGGGTTGCATATTGTCCTGACTGCCGTGTGGCAATCAGGTACCATTCCTCCTGACTGGAAAAGGGGGCTGGTCGTCCCTATATGGAAACGGAGAGGGGACCGTCAGGACTGCAACAATTACCGCGGTATTACACTGCTCAGCGTACCAGGCAAGGTGCTTGCCCATCTATTGCTGACACGGATTCGCAGCCATCTGGTGAAGCATCAGAGACCTCAGCAGTCTGGGTTCACGCCTGGTAAGTCAACAACGGACCGTATCCTAGCGCTTCGTGTCCTGGTGGAACGCCGACGTGAGTTTCGACAGGGGAGGCTTGCAGCCTATGTTGATCTCAAGAAGGCGTTTGACTCAGTGCATCGTGAGTCACTCTAGGATCTTCTGCGACTTCGAGGGATTCCTGCAGGGACTATTGATTTGATAACTGGTCTGTATTCTGGGACTGAGAGTGCTGTGAAGTGTGGGGCATGGGGCTTCTTTCCTGTGAATACAGGAGTGAGGCAAGGGTGCGTCCTTGCCCCATCACTTTTCAACGCTTGTATGGTCTGGGTATTGGACAAGGTTGTAGATCAAAGTGATTGTGGAGCATCCGTCGGCAACACCAAGATCACTGATCTTGTTTTTGCCGATAATGCAGTAATCTTTGCTGAGTCGCTGGAGGTCCTGGTGATGGCTCTCGAGGCGCTGCACGAGGAGGCAAAGCCTTTGGGACTTGAGGTCTCCTGGCTCAAGACCAAGGTCCAGGTGTTTGGAGACTTACTAGATGAAGCAGTACAGTCTGTTCATGCGTGTGGCGAGGACATTGAGATCTTGGAAAGTTTTACATACCTTGGTAGCGCAGTCCATAATGACGGCGGGTCACGTCAAGAAGTCTTACGGCGGATTGGCATAGCCCACGGTGTTATGGACTCGCTCACGGGAGTATTTGGCGTTGTCGGTACCTGTGCAGGAGGACAAAAATCCGGATCTTCAATCGCTTGTGATCCCTGTCTTACTCTATAGTTTGTGAGACATGGACACTAATAGTGACTTGAAGAGACGAATCAATGCCTTTGGTAATAAGTGTCTTCGCAGAATCATGGGGTATCGCTGGGATGATTACGTGTCAAATCAGCGATTGCACCGTGAGACTGAATCGAGGTCTATTACCTGCATAGTCCGTCAGCGCCAACTTCGGCTATATGGGCATGTGGCACGCTACCCTGAAACCGCTCCTTCCCATCGGGTTGTATCTGTAAGAGACAATCCGGCGTGGAGGAGGCCAAGGGGGCGCCCACTAGGCTCGTGGCTGGGGCAAGTTGATGTTTCTTGTCGAGAGCTGCTTGGTATGGGAAAGGAGCCTGCATGGGAACTCGCGCGTGGTGACCCCCGGGAGTGGCGTCGTAGGGTGGGCGAGGCGACGGGTCCCCCGGCGTATGCCCCCAATGATTGATTGATTGTATATGTATGTGCTTTGTAAAGCATATAATATGATTCTGAAGTCATTCGCCAGTTTACAAGCAATATTGATTTTATGATAACAAGCAAAATATAAGAAAACAAATCTATTTAGAATCGGACAACATTTATTGTAATAATTATCATCTCTCAAACATGACATTGGCGTGACTTAAAAGTAGACATACATGTAAAGTATATGATACTACCGATAATAATAATAATAATCATCATAATAATAGTAATAATAATAACAACAACAATAATAATAATAATAATATAAATAATAATATGTAGTATAAATACTAATAATACTAATAATAAATGCAACAATTTGGCATCTTCACGTGGCCCAAATTTTTTCAACGTTATATCAATACATATTATACATGTTTTACTCTAATAAATGAAGCTAAATTAATGCCCCAATGGACCAAATATCTTATATGTAGGAACTATTCATCGTCCTCATTGTCGACATCCATTGCTCGGTCGTTTGCCTCATCGCTGTCATCAGGGATATCGGCATGATTTGTTGCACTCTCAGTGATTTTGAATGGATTGGAACAGGCAGTACCACCACCGCAGGTGCAGAACATCGTGCATGGGAGTTGGCGCCCCATACAGCCACATTTCCCACCTCTACATGCTCGCTCAGATGTGCAGCCACATCTGACCAGCTTGAGAATGTGCTCCGGGGCGTAGGATACACCCGTCCTCCATATTTCGAGGAATGAGACACTTGTTAGTGTCATCACTTCCCACCCGTGTTCCACTGCAGCGAGAGTTGGTGGATCCCCACTCAGGGCACTGTACCAGTGAGCGACTTGGTGGTGTGCTCTACGAACGTTTTGCTCAAACGCTTCTGTAGTTGGCGAACTACAGAAGTATAAACGTTGCGTATAAACTACACAGCTTCGGTGCTGCTGTCGATTTGCCAGTCTTCTGTGCCCATAGCTTCTGGCGGATCTTGGTCATCGAAGAGGTGGGAGTTGTAATGCCATAGCACGCACCCATGAAAGCTGTTGGTTGTTCGGTGACTT
Source organism: Chionoecetes opilio (assembly GCA_016584305.1). Lineage (NCBI taxonomy): Eukaryota > Metazoa > Arthropoda > Malacostraca > Decapoda > Majidae > Chionoecetes > Chionoecetes opilio. The sequence continues at coordinate 28,084 of JACEEZ010009022.1, forward strand.
CAACGATATTTGCCAAGGGTTTACCAAGCTGATCCAGAGTGTAGCCTTTTCGAGCCACAGCGATTGCTTTTGTTTTCCCAATTCCATAAGTCGCAGCAACTGAATCACAGCCAGTTAGAGCATGAAGCGCCAAGAGCTCGGGTACGATTGCTGAATGTTTACGAGCGGTTTCCTTCACGTCAATGCACGACCGACCCATGATTGGAGACTGCATCGTCAATGATAACTGGAGCTTCTCATTCAAGTAGTAGTAAGCAAGTAACGCGAACACGTCTGTGTCGTCACACACGACCCGCACGTGTGATTCTGGATCTTCTTTTGCAAGGTGGATGGCCTGTTGAGTGATGAATATGTCAGCTTCTTCATGTGTTGATGCTAGGTCCAGACGAGGCGACTTACGACCCTTCGGTACCTGCGTGGGCATGTCGTTTTCCCCAGTAACCACCAACTGGTGGTTCTGTGTCGCATGCTGCAGGAAGTTATCATCACTCAGGATCGCATCGCAAAGCAGAGTGTTGAGCTGTTTCTTATTGGCTGAGTTCTTAAGTACTGCGTCCCGAGCCGGCAGTGGAGTTTTCCGTTCGAGCTGATGGACCCGGGTAGCGTTGGCTCGAGCCGATCTGGTGCTGCTCTTTGTAGAGTATTCAAAATAGCGATCGAAGCACAGGTGGACATCAGGTTCAAGCAACCTCGCATTGACCCAGACCTTGAACACCGATATGAACGTGTCAACGGTTCCTTGGGATGGCCATTCTAATGTCCACAGAAGAGCGGACACATCAACCACCATAGATGTTGGGCTTGTGATTAGGCGTTGTGAAACTTCTACCTGGAGGTTCTTTTTCAGTGTAGCTTTTCCCGTTGCCACTCGCATCTGGCCATCAGCTTGAAACATCGAGGGCGGATATGCAGTTAGCTCTGTGGAGAGGACTTGTTCCAGATCGAGATCGCTCTGGCTCACCAGAAGGCCAATCACCCGAGCGTATATAGCCTCTTGGTCCATGACGACATTATCCTCGACTGTTAGACGTTTCTTCTTTGCGGCAAAGGTTGTGACCTGTTTTGTGAGTGAGCTGTAAAAGCCCTCTGGCCATAGTGCTTCGAACTGAATCAGCTGATTAGCTCCAATCTCCACTGCCTTGTCTACGTTAACATTCGGCTGAGCTAGTTGACCATTCGAGATGTTGAGCAGACATCCTGCATCGTGGGTAGCTGGATCCAGTGGGTCGATGCATGACTCTAGAGTAGCCTTCAGTGATTTACGATCATTGCCATCTCGACGAATGCGACTGGTAGATTCCTCCTTGTGGGTCAGCTGTACCTTTTCGTCAGCTCCAGACATCTTCTTCAGGTCACCAGTCAGGGTCATGGTCGCATCCATGCTGTACACCCACGTCGCCATCGTTTGAGGATTTTCTGTGTTGCCAATGATGCACCTGGTCCATGCCCTTCCTCATCAGTTCGTTTCTATAAACATGTCGCTCCACTGTCCGTTGTAGACACTGCATTGTGGTGTAGTGACTGCTCTCCTCTGCAGAACTTTTCCAGAATCTCTGGTCCCACCAAGTCATGGAGCGTACGTAGTAGAGGCCGTACCTGCCATAGTTGTACTTGTGGGCTGCGAACATGTATGGAAGCATTGATTCTGCTACTTTGATGTGGAGTGGCCAATCGCCTTCATGCGTCGCCCCACAAAACATCATCATTAGAAATGTGAGTTTGATGACGTTATACACCCACAGCTTTGTGGTACGACTCTAAGTGGCGAGTTCATCAAGTAGCTTCTCCAGATCATCCATGCTGGTCAGGTGTAGATTCTCCCTCTCAAATACTGGTCGAAGCAGCTCCTCTGTGAGCAATCTTAGTGCCCGAACATTCTGTGGATATTTCTTCCCTTGCAACATCTTCTCGACGGAGCCGAAGGATGCCATCATAATCTCCTTGAGGCCGCTGTCCGCCATGAGAGTGCCAACGCAACTCACGAAATCCATCAGGAAATGCATCCCACCAAGAATCACCACTATGTCTGTGAGCAGATCTGGTTGATGAAATGTGATGTCAACGACGATCTTATATATGGCCTGATCGCAGTGGAGAACGAGAATATCCTGGTTGGATGCTCTGGTGACCTCGAATCCTCGGGTGATGGAAGTTAGGACAATAGTCGGGTCCCCTGGCTTCATGTTGATGAGTGGAAGATATATCACCGCTGTCTTGGGTGCTGGAGTCATTCCTGCCACACGGCAGTGACGTGTATGTAACCGTTGTACTCAGGAGTGTTAGCTTCAAAGAGCACGTCTTTGATGAAGCTAAAGTCTAAATCTCTGGCTCTGTCAATTGAGACTGTCGTGACTTGTACAAAGTCGTCTGACATGGCAAATCGGTTTGTAGCAGTGAATGGCATAGGAGGTTTCTTCGGTCCCGCATACTCAACGACTAGTGTCTCCCACGGGATAGGGTGCTTCATTTCTTCTTTTGATAGGCGAGGGATCGCTGTATCCAAACCATCAAGGCGGTCAAGATCGTTTTCCACTGAGCTGCCAGCATTGCCATGTAATGACATTCAAGGCGGCAGTTTTGGGAACTGATCACAGCATCAAAGTTATCGATGATGATTTGCACAAGTCCGCCCAGTGCGGCATCTCTGAGTCCGGCTAACTGCTGTGCTTTTGACGACTGCGCACCTGCTGACCTTCTGAATCGTCGAACCTCATCGTAGGAAACAAGAAACGTATATTTGTACAGTTCTGTAATGATCATCTTATGGTCACCAAGTAGTACTCCTATAGCTATCTGTAATGGTTTGGTTGAGAGTTACCACTGAGCTCACGATATTACCCACCATGATGGATTGTAGTGAATTATGGAAAGTAGACTTGATCGCTGATAGTAGCTTCACCAACGTCTCACTAATACACTCTGAGGCTAATTCTCGATCAATGTGCTTATTGTAGGATTTGAAGTCGTGCTTAGCTGCCTTGGTCTACTTCATGATCTGCTTGCCAACTTTCCGGATACATTCATCCATGTCGCCATTCTGGTCATCATCCACAAGCCTGAGATTTGTGGCAACATGTTTCCTGAACACTAGTAACGTTGCCACTCCAGGGGAATGTAATGCCAACATATTTTCAGCGAAATGTTGGATGACGTTCTCAACAAGGACACGTCTGGACATGACAGATCCACCCTTGTCTGCGTATACTGTTTCAACATCAAGCGAATTCCAAACTTTCGAGCGATCACAACCGAGTACATGGACTGTTTCAGCGAAAGTTTGGTCATCAGCAGAACCTTTGCTATCGATCATGGTGGTTCTATGAGCATCACGATGGAAATTGGCATTGCAACTGCGGTGATACTTTGCATCTGCCGCGTGCAGATCGGATGGTGCTCCAATGATGCGGTTACGGACTATTCTACCCAGTTCATCTCCACGTTTCTCACAAAGGTCAAGTAGGTACTGCTTGTACGTCTCACCATCAACCATCTTGTCTGTGGTTACTCTCGACGCAGGGACTCTGTACTGTTGTGGCACCTTGGGATCATACTCATTCGGTAATATGCAAGGAGTAATGTCATGGCAGAACAAACAGTGCTTCTGAAAGTCAAAGACATCACATCACCGCCGATACTGGAACGCAATCGCTTAGGCCCAGCGTTGGAGTCTTCATTTATCTCTTCCTTTGGCATACGCTTGCCCAATTTATTGAGAGTGGAAGGAGATACATACTTAGATACGCAATTTTTGTGACATCTAACAGTAGATGATCCATCAGATAGTTCTTTTCGTAGTCTGATATTATCTTGGCGAAGGTTACTAGCTGCCAATATTGTGTCGATTCGTGAAGATTGTATCAACTTCCCAACCCCACAGTTGTAAACAGTTTTGTAGAAGCATTCCTCGGCATCCTTGTGGTCTCCTGTTTCAGCCATATCATCGCTCACGTCAGATCCTGCAACAGAAACGTAGATCGTTAAGAGTTACTGATATATTGGTGGATTTCACATTGAAAGCACACAAAATGACCATCACCAACGCTATTTATGTCATGCGTGGGGCTGTAGGTGGCACGCAGTTGGCTTCTAAATGGCATAATTTCTTCAGAATTTAACATGTCAAGCACATGCATAAACAGCAAGATCATTGTTCAATTGCATTCACAACCGATTTATGTTAGTTTTTGGTGCGATTTTGTGTGATTTTGGCATTTTCACATGTATTTTTGGCGGCCATATTGGATGTAAGCCATCAAGATGGCCGCCAAACGATCCAATAACATCATAATTCACTTCCTTGGTCTCTAAAACATATATTTAGACACCAATTTCATCCTTTTACTGTA
>JACEEZ010009022.1:37429-44929 GCA_016584305.1 Chionoecetes opilio
GGTCACCACGCGCGAGTTCCCATGCAGGCTCCTTTCCCATACCAAGCAGCTCTCGACAAGAAACATCAACTTGCCCCAGCCACGAGCCTTGTGGGCGCCCCCTTGGCCTCCTCCACGCCGGATTGTCTCTTACAGATACAACAACCCGATGGGAAGGAGCGGTTTCAGGGTAGCGTGCCACATGCCCATATAGCCGAAGTTGGCGCTGACGGACTATGCAGGTAATAGGCCTCGATTCAGTCTCATGGTGCAATCGCTGATTTGACACGTAATCATCCCAGCGATACCCTATGATTCTGCGAAGACACTTATTACCCAAGGCATTGATTCGTCTCTTCAAGTCACTATTTAGTGTCCATGTCTCACAACTATAGAGTAAGACAGGGATCACAAGCGACTTGAAGATCCGGATCTTTGTCCTCCTGCACAGGTACCGACAACGCCAAATACTCCCGCTGAGCGAGTCCATAACACCGTGGGCTATGCCAATCCGCCGTAAGACTTCTTGACGTGACCCGCCTTCATTATGGACTGCGCTACCAAGGTATGTAAAACTTTCCAAGATCTCAATGTCCTCGCCACACGCATGAACAGACTATACTGCTTCATCTAGTAAGTCTCTAAATACCTGGACCTTGGTCTTGAGCCAGGAGACCTCAAGTCCCAAAGGCTTTGCCTCCTCGTGCAGCGCCTCGAGAGCCATCACCAGGACCTCCAGCGACTCAGCAAAGATTACTGCATCATCGGCAAAAACAAGATCAGTGATCTTGGTGTTGCCGACGGATGCTCCACAATCACTTTGATCTACAACCTTGTCCAATACCCAGTCCATACAAGCGTTGAAAAGTGATGGGGCAAGGACGCACCCTTGCCTCACTCCTGTATTCACAGGAAAGAAGCTGGATACACCTGCCCCACACTTCACAGCACTCTCAGTCCCAGAATACAGACCAGTTATCAAACCAATAGTCCTTGCAGGAATCCCTCGAAGTCGCAGAAGATCCCAGAGTGACTCACGATGCACTGAGTCAAACGCCTTCTTGAGATCAACATAGGCTGCAAGCCTCCCCTGTCGAAACTCACGTCGGCGTTCCACCAGGACACGAAGCGCTAGGATACGGTCCGTTGTTGACTTACCAGGCGTGAACCCAGACTGCTGAGGTCTCTGATGCTTCACCAGATGACTGCGAATTCGTGTCAGCAATAGATGAGCAAGCACCTTGCCTGGTACGCTGAGCAGTGTAATACCGCGGTAATTGTTGCAGTCCTGACGGTCCCCTTTCCCTTTCCAGATAGGGACGACCAGCCCCCTTTTCCAGTCAGGAGGAATGGTACCTGATTGCCACACGGCAGTCAGGACAGCATGCAACCCGCGGATCATGGCCTCACCCCCAGCTTTGAGGAGCTCCGCACTGATATTACAAACACCAGCTGCCTTTCCACCCCTCAACTTTGCTACAGCCTCTCTGACTTCTTCAAGAGAGGGTGCGCTTTCGTCAATGGGAGGATCGGCATCCACTGCCTGTAACCCAGTGGTGTGAAGCTGCTCAGTTGGAGGGTCCCACCGTGAACAACTGCCCAAAGTACTCAGCCCAACGAGCCATCTGCCCATCCATGTCCGACACGAGGCGCCCATCTGCTGTTCGAATAGCACTCGCCCGAGAAGGAGACTTGGAACGGAGCTTCTGCAGGGCTCGGTAGGCGGGTCGGAGGTCATTAGCGTTCAAATGACCCTCGACATCCTCAGCGAGACTCCTGACATACCTCTCCTTGTCTCTCCTCCGGAGGGTTCTAGTCCGGCGTGACAGAGCCCTGTGCTGGTCCCGGTTCCCAGCCAGCCTGGCAGCGCGACTCTCCTCGATTTTCTCCAGCGTCTCCGTCGAGACAAAACCACGCCTTGACCTCGGGCGCTCCCCAATACACTCCTTGGCAGCCTGTAGAGTTTCACGTTTGAAGGTATCCCACAGTTCTACAGGATCCCCGAGAGCACCGAGCACATCAAACCGATTTGAGACTGCCACCGCATACTCATGAGCACATGTCAAGTCCTTCAGTTTCTCAAGATGAAACACAGTATGGTTACCTCTTGAGATTCTTCTGGACTTGACATGAAGCTTAAGTGTAGCAACAACAAGTCTGTGATCTGTTCCAAAGAACTCAGAACTCCGGTAAACCCTGCAGTTCTGGAGGATCCTCCAACAAGTACTAACGAGGATGTGGTCGATCTCCTTAGCTACCCCTCCGGCATTACTATACCATGTCCAGCGGTGCAGCTCTGGTCTCTGATACCAAGAAACTGCAATTCTCAACCTTCTGGACCTTGCAAAGTTCAGAAGCAGAGAACTGTTGGTGTTTCTGGTACCGGAGCCATGGGGACCAACACACAACTCGTAGCCATCTCTCACAGTGCCAGTAGTAGCATTGAAGTCGCCCAAGACAATGAGTGTGTCCCGAGGAGGACACGGGTCTAATACAGAGTCGAGTTTGGCGTAGAACATCTCCTTCTCTTCAGTTTTACGCATCTCGGTAGGAGCGTACACTGCAACAAGAGACATGAAACCCAGAGTGTGTTTCATCCTCACCCGCATTATACGCTCATCAACCGGAGTAACCTCAACAACTGATGGCTGCAGGTTTGCTGGAGATGCCTAAGCTACTCCCCGTACACGGTGACCATTGCTCATGCCGGACAGTAGTAGGTGTAACCCCACTGCTAGTCTCGCCACTGCCAGGCCTCCTCGTCTCAGAGAGTCCCACTATATCCACCCTCAGCCTACTGAGCTCGCCCGATAAGAGAGGTAGTCGATGATCGTCTGAGAGGCTCAGAACGTTCCACGAGCCCACACGAAGGGAACCCTCCGCAGGTTGATCCCAGGAGTGATTCGACGGGCAGGCGCCGCCTCTGCACCGCCCCGGCCACCCCCATAAGAAAAAGTTGGGCTAGGGGGCCCTACCACTTGATTTAGAGTGCGGGATTCCCGAGGGCTTTGCCCCGCACTCGTCATAGGCAGACCCCTCCCCTGCGTCAGCATAGGAGGGGTTTGCATGGTCGGGCCCCCCGGCAAAACGGGTCGGGGGCGCGATTACCGCGCCCCCGGCCTCTCTACCTCTATTATGTTTGTGGCTAGTTTAGTTTTTACAGGGAAGGGGTTTCAAACCCCCCCCCCAACCAATCTATGTCAGGGATTGGCCTTACTGCTACCGTGGCCAGGGGACCGCAGAACCCCCTGAGGGATAAAACCAAAGGGTTGCCCACTATTTAACCCATAGCTGGGAATGAGTGTAGTTTATTCTTCATTCCCTGGGTTGGGACCAGCTGTGCTCCAAAAATGTTTTCGGCTGGTGTCTGTGTCTGTGGTGTGTACGCTTACGCCCCAGGGCGCGTGCTTTCACCCTTTCTCCCCTGGGCCTTGTTTCCCGCCCAGGGCGTCCCTGGCCTGATTTACCCTGTACGGTTCCGTCGGTCACACCCAGCCACGCCCCACCCCCCGCCCGGACCCCTCCCCAAGGGCTGGTGCGGGGGTTGGTGGTTCCTGGTCTGCCACGGTGTGTGACCTGAGATGGCGGATGGCTATCGTCGTTCACCAAGCCACGCCCCACCCCAGCCCGGACCCTCCCAAGGGCTGGTACGGGTGGTTGGTGGTTCCTGGACTGCCCCGTGCACAGCGACGGCGCCACCCCACCCCCGCCGGACCCCCCCAGGGGCCGTTACGGGTGTTGGTAGTTTCCCCTGGCTGCACACGTGTGAGCTGAGATGGGCGGGGTGGTTTACGTCGCTCTGCTGGTGCCCAACCCACCCCTCACCCCCGCCCGGACCCTCCCATGGGCCGGGCAAGGGGAGTGAGGTCCGGTCCCTGGCTTGCCATTCGACCCCCTCCCCCCTCCCCCGACCCATCCACTTTAACTGGGGAGGTCGGGGCAGTGCGTGTGGCGATGCGGTGGAGGGTTTGGGCGTTTTCGTGTTACGTCTAGTTCCCTTTCCCTCTCACGTTTACCCTTCTTTTCCGCGGACAATTGCGAGGCCCAGGGATGCTCCGGTTTGTCTTTAGATCCCAAGGGCCACAAGCTCTGGCTCCTCGCACGCTCCGTGCCTTCTGTCGACCTTCTTTAGTCCCGCCACGATTTCCCCGGTATGTGTGGGATGGCTGCGGCTCCATTTCTCCTCCCGGAGGGGGGTGTGCCATGCCTTACCGGCGAGGGGGGTCCCTATGCGGACCTCAAGGGAGTGGTGGTCTCGAAGGCTTTTGACAGTCTCGCCAACGCAGGCCACTTCGTCTGTCCTGGGCGGACCAGTCTCTTGTTCTCGGCTGGGTCTCGCCAAGCGCCCTGTCCTCCTCGTCTCCGCACCTCCCGACCCCCTGCCTCTGCTTCCATGAGCTCGGCGTCGATCGTGCTGACGGTGGAGCAGGACTAGGGCGGTGTCTCCTCAGTCCCTACCATGACCCGCGACTCCCAGGTTCGAGGACCACCCCTTGGCCGGGTGGGTCTGTGGCCTACGGCTGCTAAGCGTCTCCGGGGCCTTCCCCCCCTCACCTCCGATCCTCCGGGGTGTCGGCTTGGATTAACTTCAGTGATAACTATCTTCATGGCAAAGAAGGGAGTCCACTTAACTTCTGGGTCCCGTTTCCGTATCGCCGAGGCGTCGCAGGTCTCCCATCGCCTGCTTCCCTCACCGGTGCCTCCTTCTGAGTACTGTGGTAGTCGAGGATGACTTAACCTGGTTGTGCTCCGACGGGGAAGAGGATGCCGCCCTACCCGTGGTGCCCAAGAGACGACCGTTCAGGGACCTTCCGCCCCCGGGATCCTGTCCGACGGGCCCTTATTCCGCCTTTTTATTCTGAGGGTGCCTTCTCTGTGCACTTCCCTCGTCCCACTGAGATGCTTGCTGCCTTGGGAATCCCTCCTTTACTCCGTCGTTGCTACATGGGACCGATGCCGCCGTTCGATTCTTGTGAGACGGTTGGACGGGCGGCTTGTGGCCATCGGTCTCGTCTGGAGGACGGCTCGTGGGGGTCCCAGTTCCGGGGACTTGGAGGTGCGTCGCTTCCGGGAGGGCGGGGACAGGAAGTCCTACCTCTACCGTCTGGGATTCCTTTCTTCTCGCCTGGACGCTCCCTCGAAGCAGCCTGCGGGTTTCTATCGGCGGCCGCTTGTTTGGATGCTCTGGCCCCTTACTGGCTAGACCTAGTTTGGTCAGGGACGGTTCTTCCTCCGTGGTGTGCGAGGGAAGCCAGTGATTGCCAGGTGGCTTTATATCGGGGGCTTAGAATGGGGGAAGAAAAACGAGTGTCTTTTGCTTTTTTTTGATTGGAAGGCCGGCCTGGACCCTGCCGAAGTGTGGCGAGAGAGTGGTACCACCAGTGTGACGGGGTCCCCTTCTCCGTCCTGGGCCCCAGATCCCGGTTCTTCCCGGCCCTGGTGGCTTCACACGTGTGGTGGTGATGGCTATTTCCTGGGTGTCCGGCTTTCTGCCAAGGGGATCCTACCAGGCGGGCAGCAACCGGGTGAAGGGGAGCTCTTTCGCCGGGGACTTTCAGGAGCGGGCAAACACGCCTCCCTGTTGGCCTCTTTTTTTTCTTTGTTGCCTCTTCCAGTCAGCTGGCCGGACTGGCTCTCTCCCCTCGCCGGGATCACACTTCCACTCTCCCCGGCCTCCGGTTCGGAATGTCTGTCGGGATTTGTCGACCGCCTGTTGATGCGTTCGGCGCCTCCCTCCCTCCCGACGGTCCGCCCTGCCAAGTGACAGGGCGTCACTGCCCGCTTGGCTCTTCGGCAGCGAGGCCTTTTCGGGGCCTAGCCGGAGCTGACTCGACAGCATATTCTCCGGATTAGTCCATTCGATTCGGAGGTCTTGTCGGAGCCCTCCTTGCAGCAGTGTCCGCCTCAATCCCCCCCCACCGTCCACTCTGGTGTCTACTTCCGGCCCCCAGACCGTTCTCGGGCCGGGGGGTTCCGGGAGGGGATCCAGCAGTGTTCCTCGCGGCTCTTTTCGTCGAGAAGGGCAATCCAGGAGGCTCACCCGTGTGGATGCCCCCAGGATCCTACTCGTCGTCCAGTACCCGGGGTGTGGCCTTCCGGTTTTCAGGGGCCTTGGTTCTCGGGGCTTTCGCCGGGGGGCCCGTACTGTCCACAAGCCTTCTCCCAAGGGTCGCTCTCGCTCGAGCCTCCCTTCCAGGGCCTCCTGTCCGGTTCGGGCAGCCTGGCCGGCAGAGAGTTGGGCCGCCCAGGGGTGGTCTGAAACGGTCTTTCTTGGCCCTGGATGCCCTACCGCCCCTTCGGCGGACTCCCTTCTTGGACGCCGGTCTCCCACAGTGCTTCGCCGCCCACGTGTCGGGAAATGCACTCCTCCGGGGTAGTGGACGAACTAGGTGCGGGGAAAGGTCTTTCTTTCACCGCATTTTCATCGTTACCCAAAGAGGAATCTTCGAAGGGGCGGCTATATGGACCTGAGCCCCTAAACGGATTTGTGCGCAAACCACAGGGTTCCGTATGCTGACCTTGGCCGAGGTCCGCCTTTCGGCTGAGGCAAGGGGATCTGGAGGCGTCCCTCGATCTCAAGGACACTACGGCATGTCCCCATTCATCCTCGGTTCCGGCGCTTCATGGCCTTCCAGGTGGGATCGGACCAGTGGCAGATCAACCAGACTACCTTCGGCCTCCTCCATCGCTCCGAGGGTTTTTACGCGTTCAACCAAGGTGGTGGCTCAGCGGATGGGTTGTTTCTGCAGGGGTGAATTGCCTCATGTATTGGACGATGCTGGTGTCCGCCTGTCTCAGGATGGAAGCGGTTCGCATGCTGGACCGAGCTTTGGCGGTTGGCGGGGGAGGATGGGTGTTCCTAGTCAAACAAGGGGAAAAAAGTCGGTCCTTACCCCTCTCCCCGCATACTTGGCTGGGCATGCAAGGGACTCCCGTTCGACTCTGCGGTCCTGCATCTCCGGGGGTAAATGCGGCCAAGCTTCTATCAACGCCTCTTCCGGGGCCTCCGGTTGTGTCCCGTTTTTTTGTCAAGGAGGCATTTGGGAGTTCCCTTCTCGGCTCGCTGAACTTCGCCGCAGAGGTCACTCCCCTAGGCCGCCTCCGTCTCCGTCGCTTGTCCGGGTGGTGAACACAGCCGTTCCGTGCGACCCGCCGACTTTGCTCCGGCCCGTCCTCCCCCCTGGCCCTCACACTCTGACAAGGGTGGTGGAGGGCGGTTTCTCGCGTGGACCGGGGGGTGGGCTGCCTCCGCCCCCTACGGGTTTTTTCTTGCGGTGATGTCGGATGCGTCGGACGTCGGGTGGGCTACCATCCTCCGACGGCCGGCAGGGTTTTTCGGGCGGGTGGTCCGGTGGTGGAGTCAGACTCCACATCAAGGCAAAGGAGCCTGTGGTTCATCTTCTCTTCCCCGATCGAACCCGATCCAGAGGGGACGGCTCTCTGCTTCGAGATGGACAAAACATGGTCGCGGTTCCACTGTCTCGCCGCAAGGGACATCCAAAATCGCCCTTCTGTTGATCC
>JACEEZ010009022.1:54929-59929 GCA_016584305.1 Chionoecetes opilio
CACAGTGCAGGGACACAGGCGTATTATTCTGCTTCATCTCCTGAAGTGACAAGTGTCTGCACAGGGAGAGGCACAGCTAGCCTTCACAGTGCAGGACAAGGCGTAATTATTCTGCTTCCTCCGTGAAGTGACAAGTGTCTGCACAGGGAAGGCACAGCACGCCTCACAGTGCAGGGACACAGGCGTATTATTTCTGCTTCCTCCGTGAAGTGACAAGTGTCTGCACAGGGAGAGGGCACAGCTACGCCTGCACAGTGCAGGGACACAGGCGTATTATTCTGATTCCCCGTGAAGTGACAGTGTCTGCACAGGGAGAGGCACAGCTACGCCCTGTACAGTGCAGGGACACAGGCGTATTATTCTGATTCTCCGTGAAGTGACAAGTTGTCTGCACAGGGAGAGGCACAGCTACGCCTGCACAGTACAGGGACACAGGCGTTATTATTATTCTGATTTCCTACCGTGAAGTGACAAGTGTCTGCACAGGAGAGAACAGCACGCACGCCTGCACAGTGCAGGGACACAGCGTATTATTCTGATTCCTCCGTGAAGTGACAAGGTTCTGCACAGGAGAGCACAGCTACGCCTGCACAGTGCAGGGACACAGGGCGATCAGGTGTGTAACAGGTTTAATGCACTAATATCTGACCAGTCAAGAAAATATCACCCTGGCCCTCAAACGCAGATGTATTGAGGAATAATTAAGTTGTTAAGAGTAACGAAGAGAAGCCATCACGGCAACCATAAAAGGACGTGACGTCACGGGGGGCGAGGAAGAGAGATAAAATGTCGTGAGCACAAAGCTTCCGCAGCACTCGCGTGTGTGCTGCTCCGGCTGCTGCAGTGCTGTCTTCCCGCCCGGCCACCAAGACTGTGAGTGAGCAGCGTGCGGGTGGGGGCGAGATGTGGTCAGCACACTGCTGTCATTGGTGGCGTGCTGCAGGCGACGCTCCAAACACCCAACCCTTCCCCCCCTCTCAGGGGGACAACAACAGACCAGGGCTCATTGCATTCTTCCATTCAAAAAACCCCACACATTCTTGTAAATATATAAATATACATATACAAATTATACATATAATATATATATAATATATATATATATATAATATAATATTTTATTATTATATATATAAATTGATGTTTTTAGGGTGACAAAACACTCGTTTATACTTGGGGTTGTTTATGCGCAACGTTTCGCCAAGGCACTTGGCTCATCAGGCTAAAAAAAGTTAAAAATTTAAATATATTGCAATGCTAAAAAGCGAACATCTAAAAAATTAATTCTAAGAAACAATAAAATTCCTATATTATCTAAAATTACTAACTAATAAATAAAATATAATTTGTACTTAACGGACCTTGTGTGGGATGCTGGTCTGATTGGTAGAGGACTGAAAGAACACTAAATTTCGTGGGGAACATTTCAGCTTGTGTGGGGCGACGAACGAGAGTCGGGCAACGAAACAGTGTAGTCATTTAGTAAAGTGTTGGTGAACTTGGTTATTAAGATCGGGGCAATGCTTGATGAAGCTTAAAAAGTGGGTAGTCCCTTTCTAATTTTAGATGTTATATGTAGTGTCGGTCGATTGAGGGAATGTGAAAAAAATTAGGGTTTAAAAAAAATTTTGGGGAAAAAGCCATTTTGGGGTTTTTTTAAAGAATTTTTAAGGAAAAATTTTTAAGAGAACTTTTGGGGATTCTAAAATTTGGTTTTTTTTTAAAAAATTTTTCAATTTAAAATTTTTTGGGGAGAATTAAGGTTTAATTAAAAATTTGGGGTTTTTTTAAAAATTTTTTTAAATGTTTTTAAAAGTTTTAAAAATTTAAAGGGAAGTTTAAAAAAAAAATTCCCCTTGTAATAAAAAAAAAAAGAGGCACATCCTCATGGAAAACCCATAAATTTTTTTTCCAAAAAAAAGGCCCCCCCAATTTTAAAATTTTCTTTAAAAAAAAATTAAACCCAAAGTCAAAAAAACCCAACCCCTTTTTAACACCAATTTTTTAAAAACCCCCTTTTTAAACGGCCATCTCTTAACCTTTTGGGAAAAAACTCAATGACTCTTAAGGTAAATTTTTCCCAAAAAAATTTTTTTTTTTTTTTTTAAATTTTTTTAAAATTTTAAAAATATAAAGACTCTATACCTAAACCCCTTTTTTAAAAATTTACAATTCAAATGTTTAGCTTAACGCTAGATACTCGGCGGACGACAGGAATCTAACCCTTGGCTTTCTGAGTAAAAGGGGTTTCTGCACGTACTGGCGCCCATTTTTTCCCCTTCCAATCTGCAAGCTCACACTCACAATGTTTAGATCACCCTTTTTCTATGATGACTTTTATATCCTACCAAGGCACCACCCCAGTGCCTAAATTATTAGAAGCTATACACTCAAACATTTGTCCCCCCGATCTTAATAACCCAAATCATTTCACACCAAATACATATACTCAAATGATACCCTGTTTTCGATTGCCCGACCTCGGGTTTGATCGCCCCCCACAAGCTAATGTTTCCCAGAAATAGTGTTTTATTCATCCCCCCTACCAACTCGAAGCATACACACCCAGGGCCGTTTTTAATACAAATTTATTTTTATTTATTAGTTATAAAATTTTGAAAATTAGGAATATTTTTGTTTCTTGAATTAATTTTTTAGATGTTCGCTTTTTACATTGCAATATTTAAATTTTTAATATTTTTAGCCTGATGAGCCGTCCTTGCGAAACGTTGCGCATAAACAAACCCCAAAATATGCGAGTGTCTTTGTCACCCTGAACATCAAGATGTACCCAAAAAGAAAATCAAATTTATATATAAATAAATTTTAAAATTATGTTGTTATATATATATTTATATATTTTATATATATATATATGTATATATATATTATAATATTTTTTATATTTATATATTATGTATTATATTATATTTTATTATATTGTAAATATATTATAATATATTATATTTATATATATATTTATATATATATATATTTAAAATATATATATATATTATTTTATATAATTTTAAAAATTTATATATTTATAGATTATATATAATATATTTAAAAAATATAGGGTTTTTTATATTTATTATTTATATAATAAATATTATGTTAAAATTATTATGTATTTTATTTGGTAAATTCAATTTTTTAAAAAATAATAAATGGATATATATTTAAAAATATATAAAGTATAAAATTATAAATTTTTGTTATTTTTATATATATTTATATATTATATTTTATGTTTTGATATATATAATTTTATATATTTTAAAATTTTTAATTTAAATATATTTAAAAGTTTTTGTTATTATATAATTAATATTTATAAATTTTTAAAGGCTAATATTATATTTATTATTAATTTATATTTTTATAATTTTATATAAAATTATATTATATTATATAATAATAATTATATATAATTTATTATATTATATATATATAATATTAAAAATATTAATATATTATAATATAATATATATTATATTATAATTTTTTATATATATAATTATATATTACCTTAATATTTATAATAAAATATATAATTTTAATATATATATATATTATTATTATATATATATATATATATATATCTATTTTAAAAATATATTTAGATAATAAAAATTATTTATAAAATTCAAAATAAAATATATATATATATATATATAATTATTATATATATATATATATATAATATAATTTTATATATATATATATATTATATTTATTTTATATATATATAATATATAATATATATATATATATATATATAATATTATATATATATACCATAATATAATATATTTTAATATAATATATATATAATATATTTTATATATATATATAATATATATATATATATATTCATATATATATGCTATATATATATATATATTATATGTATATTATATAATATATATATATATATACTATATATATATATATGTATATGTATATGTTTTCTTTGCCCTTTTTGGCCTAGATCCTCGGAAGGCTTACAGTCCTGACGGAGTCCCTCCTATTGTTCTCAAAAACTGTGCTTCTGTGCTTGCACCTTGCCTGGTCAAACTTTTCCGTCTTTGTCTATCTACTTCCACCTTTCCTTCTTGCTGGAAGTTTGCTCACATCCAACCTGTTCTTAAGAAGGTTGACCGTTCTAATCCTTCAAACTACCGTCCTATAGCTTTGACTTCCTGCCTTTCTAAAGTTTTTGAATCTATACTTAATAAGAAGATTCTTAAGCATCTATCTGCTCACAATCTTCCATCTGATCGTCAGTACGGTTTCCGTAAAGGGCGATCTACTGGCGATCTTCTAGCTTTCCCAACTGAATCTTGGTCATCCTCCTTTAGGGGTTTCGGTGAAACTTTTGCTGTTGCCCTTGACATATCAAAAGTTTTTGATAGAGTCTGGCACAAATCTTTAATTTCCAAACTACCCTCATTCGGTTTCAATCCTTCTCTCTGTACCTTCATTTTAAGTTTCCTTTCAAACCGTTCTATTGCAGCTACTGTAGACGGACATTGTTCTTCTCCTAAATCTATCAATAGATAGTGGTGTTCCCCAGGCTTCTGTCCTATCACCCACTCTCTTTCTATTATTTATTAATGATCTTCTAAGTCTAACTCAAAGCCCTATCCACTCCTACGCTGATGATTCTACCCTGCATTTTTCAACGTCGTTTATTAGACGTCCAACTCAACAGGAACTAAGTGATTCACGGAGAGATGCCACCGAGCGCCTAACTTCTGATATTTCTATAATTTCTGATTGGGGCAAAGCAAACCTTGTTTTGTTCAATGCCTCAAAAACCCAATTTCTTCATCTATCTACTCGACAAAACCTACCAGATAACTATCCCCTCTTCTTCAATAACACTCAACTGTCTCCTTCTACAATGAACATTCTAGGACTATCCTTTACAAAAATTCTGAACTGGAAATCTCACATCTCATCTCTTGCTAAAACAGCTTCTAAGAAGTTTGGTG
>JACEEZ010009022.1:64929-72429 GCA_016584305.1 Chionoecetes opilio
AACTGATGTTTCCAACATTAGTCAACTGATTTTGTATACTCGGTTCATCAAGGATGGTGAAATTAAAGATGAATTCCTCTTCTGCGAGGCATTGCAAACAACGACGAAGGCAGCTGAAGTATTCCGACTCCTGGACTAGTTCCTTGAGTGTCATGTTGGGGGGGGGGGGTCTCCTTTGTTCTTACTCCTTCTTCTTTTCTCTTTTCTGGGTTTTTTTCTTACTCCTTATTGCTGTCGAGATATTTTGAGGGGGATTCCTGAAGGGAATCTTAGTCACGGGGGGTATATCATGCCCTGTCGACAGAGACTTTGCATGTGGCCGTATGATAGGGCCAAGTACAAAATGCTTCCATGGGGAGTTCCAATTGGTACCCGACAGAGGGTTCACATTGCCCTGGGCTACAGTAACCTATTGAAATCCCGTCAGTACGTCTTTCCAACAGACATAGGACTCAGGCTGGTAATTCATAATTCAGAAATAAAGCATTTCCTTTTTTCCTTGCCCCGTATGGATTCGAACCGAGCAACACCAGATTTGCACCAAACACGGGCGCGTTAACCATTTCTGTCAATAAGGACGTCCCACTCGACATAAGTGGTTCAGTGTATTTATCTTCATTACACAGTTTTTTCCTCCCTTTGAGATTTATTTCCAGAATTCTGAAGTCTTGACGTGGTAACGTATGGCTTCGAGGGTAAGGGCTTGTCTCTTCGGAGGTTTGGTTGAGTCCGTGTGATAGTCTTCCCTATTTTATTTGTTGGCTGTATACCTTTTCAAGGAGGTACTGGACCCTCTCACCGCCGCCACCAGTGTCATGGGGGGTTTCCTTTATGCTTACTCCTTATTCTTATCTTCTCTCTTCTCTTTTTTTTTTTTACTCTTTCTTGCTGTTGAGATATTCTGAGGGGGATTCCTGAAGGGGCAGTCTTAGTCAAGGGGACTCAAGGGACTATTATCATGCCCTGTCGACAAAGACTTTGCATGTGGCCTTATGATGGAGCCAAGTAATGCTTTCATGGGGAGTTCCCGTTGGTACGCGACAGAGGCTTCACATTGCCCTGGGCTACAGTTACCTTTTGAAATCCCGTCAGTGTGTCTTTCCAACAGACATAAGACTCAGGCTGGTAATACATAATTCGAAAATAATTCGGAAATAAATCATTTCCTTTTTTCCTTGCCCCGTACGGATTAGAACCGAGCAACACCAGATTTGCACCAAACACGGGCGCGTTAACCATTTCTGTCAATAAGGGCGTCCCAATTGACTTATGTGGTTTTGGTGTGTTTATATTCATTACATGAGAAGCATTAGATCAAGTGGGAGAAGGTAGGGTCGGTCTGCACAGATGGTGCCCCAGCCATGACAGGGAATAGGTTTGGCTTTACTGCTTTGGTAAATGAGAGGGTACCAGATATCATCATGAAGCACTGTTCTCCATCGCCATGCTTTGGCTGCAAAGACGTTGCCGCCTCACCTCAAAAAAGTTATGTTCTGCGTTCAAGTTGTGAATTTCATCCTGGGTTGTCCTTTAAACCACAGGGCGTTCAAGTTACTTTGTTAAGAGATGGGAAGTGAACATTAACTCCTTCTCTTCCACACAGAAGTGCGGTGGCTCTCACGTGGGAAAATCCTGACCCGTATTGCAGAGCTCAAGGATGAGATTGCAATATTCCTCCGGGAGTAACAGAATAAGTTGGCTGAAAATTTTGAGGATGAAATGTTCATCCTCTCTCTCTCCTATCTGGCAGACATTTTCAGCCATTTGAATGAACTCAACTTGTCCATGCAAGGCATGTTTCCTAACAATCTTGTTTGTGCAGAGAAGGTAGAATCCCTCAAAAAGAAGCTCTCACTCTGGAATCGTCGAATCCAGGGAGGGAATGTGGGGAGCTTTCCTATCCTGGACGAGAAATTGGGGAATAAGACAGTAGACATTATTATATTTTTTATATGCATGTAGAAAATATTGCTGCTCACCTCTCGCACCTTGAGACCACCATGACAAAGTACTTTGCCAAGGCTCATACATTACCAGAATAGATTCAGCATCCCTTCCTGGCAGACATAAGTGATGTTGACAACCTGAAGGAGCTTACTGATCTGCAGGTGAACCAGGGTTGTTAGACAAAACTCCGCACATTACCATTGTCTGGCTTCTGGTGTGATCAGTTGGTAGCGTACCCTGGACTGGTGAGGGCAGCGCTGGACATGATCATTCCATTTCCAACTACCTATCTGTGTGGAAAGGCATTCTCCACCATGTTCCAGATCAAAACAATTGCCCGGAACCGAGGGTAGTCAAGGTGGGCTGCTCCACGACATGAGGGTGGCTCTGACCAACACGAAGCCTCGATTTCAGAAACTAGTCGTACATAAGCAACAACAAAAAGCATGATGAGTGTATGTTCAATTACCCTGCTGTTTATGTTTGAGTGAGTTTCTCCATGCTCTTTACTCTTTTTTTCGTCTTTTCTTATTGCTTTTGCTAGTATTGGCATCCTTGATGATTAATTTTTGGAGAATGAACATAATATATGATCAAGCAGTTAACTATACTTTATCCCTGTAGTAGTGTAGCAACTGTAGTCTTTGTAACCAGATGTTAGCCAGAGTTAGGGGGTGCTGGACTTCCTAGACCTGACTGCAGGGGGTGCAAAGGTCGGAAAAGGTTAAGAAACGCTGATGTAAAGAGTTTGCGCCATGTGTTAAAAAAAATTCTGAACACTTGAAAGAAAAAAGAAAATAGTTTTATCAATATGATATTTCAATATATATATATATATATTATATATATATATATATATATATATATATATATATATATATATATATATATATATATATATATATATATATATATATATATATATATATATATATATATATATATATAATATAAGTAGTTTGTTTCATCAAATTGAATGTAGTATAGTTTCATCAATAATGTATAATCTTTCAACATTCAAAAATATCAATATTTAGGTACATCATTCTTTCCCTTACTGTTTCTTATCCTCATTGTGAGGGTAAGCTCGTAAGCCTTCTGCCTGCCCTGCTTCCCTCTCGTACAGGCTCACTACACAAGACTCATTTCCCTGTATCCCATCTCACCAGTGTAACAATGCAGTGATCTTCACTCGCTCGTCTCCCACACTGGTAAACCATGGAGTATTTAACCCTGTCCACATCTCTACGTATTACACTCCCTTAAAAGAGGAACAGCCTTGTACAACACGCTTCATTCTCTTATATCTATAACGTGATTTTACGGACTATTCGTTTAATGTGTAGTACAGCGTTTGGCCTTTTTGATGTAATAATATTGAATGACAAAGAAAATAATATTGGTTTGATTTAAGGTTGATAAAAGAGATTTCTGATTAAACAAGCTAGCCGCTAAAATATAAATCTCGTTGACCAATTTGTTCAGTTTGTCAATAGGTAGGTTACGAGGAGACTTAATAGA
Source organism: Chionoecetes opilio (assembly GCA_016584305.1). Taxonomy (NCBI): domain Eukaryota; kingdom Metazoa; phylum Arthropoda; class Malacostraca; order Decapoda; family Majidae; genus Chionoecetes; species Chionoecetes opilio. The sequence goes on from JACEEZ010009022.1 coordinate 68,398, forward strand.
GCAGTTTGATATGTTCCATGGCTTTGATAACGTTAATACATATAAACAACTATTTAAATATTGATCGGACAAACATGACACGTAGTTATGGATACAAGATCATTGGTCAACGATTTCGGTCACATGAAGCGAAACACTTTTTTTAATAGATTTGTAACATTTGCAACTCTCTTCCAGCATTTGAAGTTGATAGAAACACGGTTGAGGAGTTTAAGAACAGACGAGATAAATATTTAGTATCAGCTGCCCAACTCCATGACTTCGGTCCTACGTAAATTTGCTACGTTTCTGTTTTCTAGCTTTTAGTTTTAGTTTAGAGTGTATCTCTTCTTCAACCTTTCTTTTCTATTGATGTCAAAGGCAGTGTATTAGTGCTGCATGGTGTTTTTTCTTAATATTTTCCTGCCGGCTTGAGTTAGAGGGATTGGGAAGTGGGGAGGAACCTTCAAATTTGCTATCTTTTTGCTTCTAGCACGTAGAAGCTGTCTGTTCTTCCTTTGTCATCTCAAAGAGAACAAAATATTATATGCACAATTTACTGTACTAATGTTATTAACAATAAGAATAAAATGTAATTTTTCTAAGATATCTACACTGAAATTGTTACAACAATGGATGTCACTCATCGAAACATTTCAGATACTCATTATCGGGTTTACAATTTATAAATGAAAAAAAAATCATCCAGATCTATGCCAGATAGAATTATCTTTTGCTAAGTGCCGGCTGCCTGATATTTATGTACTTCAGAGAAGATTAAATCTACAAAATGTTTATCAGCAATGTTAAGAGAAGCACTGATGCAGAAATTCTGATGTAATATTTGATATTTCATCAGAATCTAATATCTGTGGACTCCTGAGTAAGCCAGAAGCACTTACATAACATGAAAAATGAACAAAAAATATCAGTTATAATAATATAAAGAAGAAAAAACCTTGTGGCAAGTAGAACGCAACTTTTAATTATTCTTATTTGTTTTCCCATTTCCTTGGCAATCAAAATATTCAACATCTTTCTGAAGTAACTATGATGCACAATGCAATGGAAATCAATGCAAATAGTTATTTACATTTTATAGGGAAAAAATGCATATGAATTTCTAATTCATACACCTTTCTTTCAGTCTTAACAGACAACTCTCTTCATTTTCTACTACATTATATTAATTGTCTTCATTTTAGTAAGATATTTCAAAATATAGTTTGACAAACATGTTACAGCACAAGGTCACTAGTAGATGCACGTTCCTCTTCACTCAAAGTAGGGAGTTCCTGATCATTTGTGCTAGTAGACAAATGTTCCTGGTCAGGGTCAGGGTGTTCCTGGTCTGTGGTTGCATCACCTTTACTTTGAGCTTTAGCTAAAGGATCAGATGTTAGATAGCTGGGATTGGGTGGGTCAGGGTTATCTACAGATTCACTGTCTTCATCCTGCTCTACGTCTGTGTTTGTATCATAATCTGAGGGACAGTCCTCTAAAAGCTTCAAGTAATTTCTTTCATCTAGTCCTCGCCTACTTGCCATGCTGCTATCTGAAATACAGATCATCCTAATATGTAATTTATGTATGACTAGCCGCAAAGCCGCCCTCCAGGCGGACTTTTTGGCTAGCTCCTGCGGAGGGCTATTGGTGGGCCTTCGGCCCACCAAACACAGACTCTCCAGATAGCCCCTTCTAACTTTCCTGAAATCATGGATGTAGAAATGTATGTATTAACGCCTTACCCATCACCCCCTACCCATTCACTCACTCATTACCCATCACCCCCCACCCATTCACTCACCCATTACCCATCACCACACACCCATTCACTCACCCATTACCCATCACCCCCCACCTATTCCCTCACCCATCACCCATCACCCCCAACCCATCACCCCCACCCATTCACTCACCCATCACCCCACAGCCATTACCCATCACCCCACCCATTCACTCACCTATTACCCATCACCCTACATCAAGGTTTCCTCAATTCTCGCAACCCACTTTTTTTTCACAATTCTCGCTAATAGGCTACTAAAAATATAAATAAAATAAAAGTGATCGGATCATCCCATAAGTGGGCTTATAACCTTCCCCTGGTCAACCTGGTTCCAAATCTGTGCTATATGATGGGATTGAGTCACGGGGGGCGGAACCTATAGCACACACACACACAGACATACACACACACTTTCGCTTATATTATTATAGATATAATGTATGTAATATATAATTATAATGTAGGATATATATATATATATATTATATATATATATATATATATATATATATATATATATATATATATATATATATATATATATATATATATATATATATATATAATATATATATATATATATATTGGCTACTGCATTTATGTAAGTTCTTATAGCTTACTACAGCATAACAACGCGTCTCCCAGTATCTTGACCTCTGCAAGTATGTAAAATAGTCCAAGCAAAAAAAACAAAAAAAAACAAATTGTTACCCCTATAAAAAGGAAATTATCTACAACATACCTAGGTTCCCCTACATATTTTATGTATAACAATATATGGGTAACTAATATAACACTGCATCCTCAAGAAAACAAAACATAGGATGAAATAATATAATGAAACTTACTGCTATTGTTAGATACTGCTTTGGCACTATTAGATAATACTTTGGCACTGTTAGATATGGCTTTGGCACTGCTGTTACTTTAATTATTAGTCAAACACACAAGAAAATATGTAATGTAACCATACTTGATCTATACATCCGTATTTAACAATTCTTTCACATTTTTGGAAATCTACATATTTCCCTAACTGGCAACTAGCTCCCTGTCGGAAATTAAAATATCCATCTATGTTTTGCATTGCAACACAGAGGTTTACATGAATTTACATAGGTTTACACTTTCATTGTGTTCCTGACACACTGAAGATTATATTGACAAAATATCACAGTGTAACTCAGCATTGAATGTGTGAATGAGGGCCTGAAAGTGAGGAGCAATGTAGCCGTGATCACCTCACAAAAAGTTTCGTCTGTTTGTTTTGCTGTGAGGCAGGACGCTGCAAAAGTTGCCAGATTCACAATCTAGCCAGTCCCTGTGCGGGAAGTGGAGTTCCCCACAAGTCCCTTGTCCCTCCTTCCTTAACAAGCACATTGCTATGGCAATAAATATAAGGCGGGAACCTGAAATCCCGCTAGGCGTGAAAGGGTTAATAGGGAAAAAATGCATTTGAATTTCTAATCCATACACCTTTCTTTCAGTCTTTACAGACAACTCTCTTAATTTTCTACTTCATTATATTACGTGTCTTCATTTTAGTAATATATTTCAAAATACAGTTTGACAAACATGTTACAGTGCAAGGAAAGTTAAAATATGATAAATATATACTATCTTCCAGACTGCCACGTTGCTTCCTTCTTCAACCTGTCTCTGGCGGCCAATAATGAACTACAGGCAACATTTTTGAGTTTCATTAATAACGCTGAAAATGGAGCTTTTATGAACGTCACTCTTCATGAAAATAAATTGCCTTATAAGAGCATCAAATGTAGTCATACCCACATCAACACCACCAATATAATAAGGTCTCAAAATGACGAAGTGACAAGCGAGGATGTGTCATGGCCCGTGTGTTCTGCATGGCGTCAGTTCCTCCTTGCAGTGCATCACAACAACACACTCACCATCGCCGATGACCACAACAACACTTGGGTCAACACGAGCATTCGTTCCTCCACTCGTTACCTCAATGTTACCGTAAACCACCTCAGCAGTTCCTGCATCACGCGTGAGTATCGGGCCCTGGCGAGGCAATGGCACAGGTGAATGTGAAACGCGTGATTTTAAAGGGGAACAAAACGGGTTTTCAGGGAAGGGATGCCAACACAGTCATGTGCCAGCAAGAAGGACGACGAGTCTATGGAAACAAAAATATAATCACAATAACAATGTTTCTAATGATAACGGAACAGATGTTTATTTATGTAGAGGGAAAAAATAACATTTAATAAGACTCTGGGATTGACAACAATAGT
>JACEEZ010009022.1:77429-84929 GCA_016584305.1 Chionoecetes opilio
TTTAGGTAGTCATAAAATTTTCATCATATCTCTAATAACAAGTTTTCCTACAGATCCCTGAGAGGACAAGGGAAGCTCCTCGGAAAGTCCCCGAGCGTGCCGTTATGACACCGAGGGAGTCACAGCTGTACATGGAGCCTCTCCCCGCCCCCCCACCAGGCTCTGCCCCGCATCAGCTCCCATATATACCAACAGCGCCCCCATCGCCTGCTTCCACACACATCTACGAACATGTGGACGGGTCTTCCACAGATTCTTACGACGACTTTGAAATTTACTCATAATTTCTTATTGTTTTTACATCGTATGTTGACAACACAAGAAAGAAAAAACATATTGTCATCTTTCATGACGATGCTTCAGAGAGTAGTTAGACAAAATATTTATTGAAATTGTCCTGCAGTCCATATTTCGTTTTTTCTGAAAAATTTTCAGTAGTTTTCATATTTTTTCAATTCCCATAATATGGGAGATGAAAGTGCCGGATACCTGATATTTATCAAGGTCTCCTGAGTAAGCCATAGGTGGGATGGAACGTGTCCAAACATTTCAGTGACGGGCAGATCCTACTCGATACATTTTATCAATAACAAAAATGACGACAATAGCAATACTTCTACTACTACTGCTACTACTATACTACTACTACTAATAATAATAATAATAATATTAATATTAATAATAATAATAATAATAATATTAATAATAATAATAATAATAATAGCAATGATTATAGAAAAGAATATGTTAAACAATAATAACAATTTAAAATAATAATAGTAATAATAATAATAATAATAATAATAATGATGTGAGGACATTGTGACAAGTGATAGTTGGTGGTGAGGGAAAACACAGGCAAAATGAGAGAACTTTATTTTCAGGAATAATTTTTCCTCTCCACCCACCTACTATCAATAATAATAATAATAATAATAATAATAATAATAATAATAACAATAACAATAACAATAATAATTATTATTATTATTATTAGTATATATATGATGATATATGAGTGTGATTATTAGAAAATGTGTGAGGCAGGGAAGTGGGATAACTGCAAAGCTCGCCAACAATAAACGATGCAGGAGCATAGAGCACAGGCATATAATGTTAATTGATAAAGATGATGTTGAAGATGGATTTCAGGTTGCACAATGCCACAAAACAATTACCCTCAAGCGCCATTATAAGTACAGTCGGGTTAATCCCTATAGGGATTTTGCGTCCCTGGCCACGGCGAGCAGTTAACCTAATCCCTTAAGGGCCCCATGCACGCTCAGTGCACTGCGCAGTGCCACTGAGCGTGCATGGGGCCCTTTACATAGATTGATTGGGGAGGGGTTTGCACCCTCTTCCCGTAAAACACGCATAAACACATACACAATAAGAAGTAATGTAGAGGCCGGGGGCAAGACAACAGCCGCGGCCGAGGTAACCGCGCCCCCGACCCGGTTTTGTCTGGGGGCCCGACCACGACGACCCCTCCAATGCCGACGTATGTCGGGGTGGGTCTGCAGTTTATGACGAGTGCGGGGCAAAGCTCTCTGGAATCTCGAACTCTAAATGTAGCGGGAGGGTCTCTTAGCCCCTCTTTTTGTTATTGGGGTGCAGTGGCGGCACTGCCCGTCGAATCACTCTTGGAATAAACTTCCGGAAGCGTCTACGTGTGGGCTCCTGGAACATTCTGAGCTTCTCGGACAATCATCGACTGCCTCTCCAATCAGGCGAGCTCAGTAGGCTGAGGGTGGATATAGTGCGACTCTCTGAGACGAGGAGGCTTGGCAATGGCGAGACCAGCAGTGGGGGTTACACCTACTACTGGTCCGGCATGAGCAATGGCAGCTGTCTCCGGGGAGTAGCTATAGGCATCTCCAGCAAACTGCAGCAGTCTGGTGTTGAGGTTACTCCAGCTGATGAGTGTATAACGCGAGTGAGGATGAAACACACTCTGAGTTTCAGGTTTCTTGTTGCAGCGTACGTCTGGCAGTCGCGCTGCCAGGCTTGCTGTGAACCAAAACCACTACAGGGCTCTGTCACGCAGGACTAGAACTCTCCTGAGGAGATACAAGGAGAAGCATGTCAAGGTCTCGCTGCAGATGTCGATGTCTATTTGAGCGTTAATGCTCTCCGACTCGCCTACCAAGCCCTGAAGAAGCTCCGTTCCAAGTCCCCATCTCGGGCAAGTACTATCCGAGCAGGAGATGGACGTTTCGTGGCGGACATGGTTGGGCAGATGGGTCGTTAGGCTGAGTACTTTGGGCAGTTGTTCACGGAGGACCCTCCAATTGGGCAGCTTCACAACACTGGGTTACAGACAGTGGATGCTGATCCTCCCATTAACGAAACTGCACCCTCTCTTGACGAGGTCAGAGAGGCTGTAGCAGAGTTGAGGGGTGGAAAAGCCGCTGGTGTTTGTAATATCAGTGCGGAGCTGCTCAAAGCTGGGGGTGTGGCCATGATCCGCGGGTTCCATGCTATTTTGACTGCCGTGTAGCAGTCAGGTACCATTCCTCCTGACTGGAGAAGGAAGTTGGTCGTCCCTATCTGGAAAGGGAAAGGGGACTGTCAGAACTGCAACAACTACTGCAGTTTTACACTACCCATCGTGCCAGGCAAGGTGCTTGCCCATTTATTGCTGACACGGATCCGCAGTCATCTACATCAGAGACCTGAACAGTCTGGGTTCACGCCTGATAAAGGCCGGTTTCCACTAGCCCGCTTCTACGGCCTCCGTTGCCGTACACCACCCAACAATGACGTCACCATCATCACCGCTTGAGTGGTTGTAGTGGTAACCGGGCTCAGTTTGCACCTCCGCTCGAGCTGACACCGCCAAGCGGGAGAGATGACTTGATTTAACTTTGTACGGCAGCCGTACAGCGGTACGGCGGTGCGGTCGATTATTTTTGTGACGTCATTGTTGGGTGGTGAACGGCAACGGCGGCCGTACAATCGGGCTAGTGGAAACCGGCCTTAAGTCAACAACTGACCGTATTCTAGCGCTTCGTGTCCTGCTGGAACGCTGACGAAAGTTTCGACAGGGGATGCTTGCAGCCTATGTTTATACCAGGAAGACGGTTGAATAAGTGCATCGTAAGGCTATTTGGGATTAGTCCAGTTGCCAGGTTGAGAACCTTGTTGTTGCGAGAAGTGTATAGTTTTTTTATGGTTTCATACTCAAATGGGTCTATAGAAAAGATTTAGCTCGGTTGCTAAAGTGCCAACCTTGGGGAACTCCGCTAATTAGCATAAATCTAAGATGGACGCCGCAGACAGAGGTGGCAAATAACTTTTCAGCCAATCAACCTTCAATTACGTGTGATACATTTTTTCCGTATAACTTAGATGTGAGGAACCGATTTCTGAGGTCAGTTGCGTGCTTTGGGGTCAAATTCAGGGTCAAAGGTCAAGTAATAGTTCATTTTTGTACATTTGGGAGGTTCAAACTTATTGATCCCTGCATAAACTGCACAGTGCACATCACTCATACTCGATACGTTGATTTTAATCTCACCTCTTCTTCTTTTCATAGAGAGGTATGATGGCTGACTCAAGGTGTCTTCTCTCGGTGTGTCACGGAGGTGGACAAGAAACGAAATTCACTGAGAACAGGATCAGGAAGCTCATCTATGTGCCAAATCTCGTGGAGATGGAGACCTGCAGGCTACGCTACAGAACATTATTGATGTTGGTGGTGATGCGGCAAGCATAACCTGTCATAAAGGTTGCTACTGTACTTATACATCGAAAGAGAAAATTGAGAGAGTGAGAAAGTCACAGAAAAGAAAGGCTGCAGATGAGGGTGTAGGGACAAGTACAAGGTCTCATACTAAGGTAGCTGATAAAGGTGTGTTTGAGTACAACCGTGATTGTATGTTCTGTAGCGAGGAATGTTTACCCGTTGATGATAGACACCCAGAAAGATGGGACCGCGTTCGTAAATGTATGACCAAAGAACGTTTTGACACAGGACGTAACCCACTCCCAACTATGAAAGATATGCTCCTTGATGTTGCTGATCAGCGTAATGCTGATGTGGCTAGATGGCTCAAGTTGCACCTTGCTTTTGTTTCTGATCTACCTTCTGCTGAGTGTGTGACGAAAATTCATATCCCCGCGTATGTTGAGGCGGTCAAGATGGCTGGGCAGAGCGTAGCTCCGCCCCTTTTTGGTAGGAAGCATGGTGTGACGAGGGGTTGCCACACGCAGCTAGTTAGGTCACCCATATAAAAGAGGTCGTGACCTCGCATCATCCTCCACTCCAAGCACCCACTCGTATAGTGTTGTGTGAAGAGCCGCTGTGTCGGGCGTGGACGTCACGTGGGAGGTTTGTAAGTCCTCCTTCCAACCCTTGATACGAGGGTTTTGTAAGTATTTTGTGAAGCTTGTTTTTCTGCATTATTGGTTCACCGATGTCGAGTTGGCTGTATTTACGGAAAGTGAGAGTAGGAGGGAGGTATTGTGTGTGTCTAGGATGAGGCTCAGTAGAAGCGCTCTTTTTGTGATTATGATGGTAACGTTCAGTTGAAGCGTTCTGTGTTATGTGTTGAGACTCAGTAGAAGTGCTCTTTTTGTGATGGTGATGAGACTCAGTTAGAAGTGCTCTTTAGGTGTTTTTGTGTGTTGAGACTCAGTAGAAGCGCTCTTTTTGTGATTATGATGGTAACGTTCAGTTGAAGCGTTCTGTGTGATGTGTTGAGACTCAGTAGAAGAGCTCTTTTTGTGATGGTGATGAGACTCAGTTAGAAGTGCTCTTAAGGTGTTTTTGTGTGTTGAGGCTGGAGGTTAGAGAGAAACGGAAAGTAAGAGTGGGTGAGCTCTGGCAACGCTGCGCGTGGTATCTTATCTGTGAATCTTCTGTGACGTGTATTCAAGTGTTTATCTGTTGTTGTACCAAGGAATTGGAGTTAAGCGTGTTAATTATATAAGGATTTCATATGTTGATCTTGTTTTGAATATCCTGAAATTACTTAACTAGACCCACGTGTCCCTGGGGCATGGCCTGGGGTGGCGACCTCGTGTCACCGACCGTGACAAGTGCAAGTACCACGTCCGCTGCTATAACAGTTTTACGAAAGTTCCCACATATGCTGATTTGCCACCTGGTGTTGCAGATGAAGATGCTCTGAGGGAAGTCATTCAGTACATGAGTCGAGACAGGTCCAGATTATGGAATAGTGTTGAACTGCATTCCCTGTACTCGGATCTAGGTGGCAATCTCGCTCGACGTGACATGTTTAGCAAGGTGACTGACTGCATGAGTAAGGATGCTATAGTTGTTCGAGTAGATAGATGTGCTACCATGCATGGTTGGTTTCCGTGACTCCGTTGCTAAAACTCTCAAGATAGTTAAGGATGACGATACGGGTGAGAGGAGCATTGCTTCCGTGGTGAGGCAGATCAAGCATGAGGAGATGCGTCGGTCATAGTTAAGTCCATCAAGACGAGATTGTCCTCTCTCGCTGGCAAGAAGGTCTTATACTTTCGATAAGTATCACAACGTTTCTGCGAAGGACCATGAGCGTATGCGACGTGCTGGCCTTGGTTCCATCAATTACGACCTGACCATCAACACACCGCTGCCCAGTCGAGATGCCATCATGAGGAATAAGCACAACAAGTTGCAGCTGTCGAAAATTCTTAGTACCTACAGCTTCGGCGAAGGAGTCACCGTGGAGAGCCCCAGCGATGGTGTATTCACCCATGACGAAGCGGACATAACAATGATCTTGTACCTCCTTATGGCTGCCGAGTCCGACACGCGAGTCATCCGCATTCTCTCAGATGACACCGATGTGTTCGTGCTGCTTGTATACTGGATGTACCGAAAAAACATCCAGGCTACAGTGCAAATGGAGCGGTGGGATGGATCCATTTGGGACATCAACGCCACCTGTTCCCAACTCGGCCCCAAGTGCCTGCAGATCCTGGGAATGCACTACATTACTGGTTCAGATACCACCTCATACCTTTACGGCAAGGGGAAAGTGTCGGCACTGAAGACCCTGAGAGCTGGCGACTCCCCAGGCCTGTACTCAGCCTTCGGCGAGCTTGATGCCACACATGCACAGCTCATGGAGGCAGGACAGGCGTTCTTCTGTGCTCTATATGGTCAGCAACAGGGGACCACTATGAGTGAGGCGAGTTACCATATGTACACAAAGAAGGCTGGAAAGCTGCTCAAGATCATGTCGCTACCACCAACAGACAAAAATCTCTTCCTGCACATCTTGCGCATTCATCTGCAGACTATACTCGCCAAATCTGCTGACCAGCAGGCTCCACCTGAACTTGACATCACGAAGTATGGGTGGGAAATCAAAGATGGCACCCCAATACCAGCAACCTCTGATCAGCCCCCAGGACCCCAAGAGCTCATGGATGTGGTGCGGTGCAGCTGTAAGGCGGCGGGGAAGGCATGCGGCAGTGAACGTTGCAGCTGTCACCATGGAAATATATCATGCACTGGGTACTGCGCTTGTGGTTCTAGTGACGCTTGCTTGAACCCCTTCAAGACAGGAGACGTAGACCAAGATGAAGTGGAAGAGGAAGGAGAAGCAGATGTGGAAAATGACAAGGAAACTGATCATCTTGATTATCTTGCATTCGGCTCTGATGATGAATGGGAGTGATTGCCGTTAATGAATAAACACTTGATCACCCTCGTTCTGAAAATGCAATTATTATTATATTAATAAAAAATTTGGTCAAAAATTACCTTTAACTTGACCTTTGACCCTGAATTTGACCCCAAGGCATGCAACTGACCTCAGAAATCGGTTCCTCACATCCAAGTTATACGGAAAAAATGTATCACACGTAATTGAAGGTTGATTGGCTGAAAAGTTATTTTCCACCTCCGTCTGCGGCGTCCATCTTAGATTTATGCTAATTAGCGGAGTTCCCCAAGTTGGCACTCCGGCAGCCGAGCTAAATCTTTTCTATAGACCCATTCGAGTATGAAACCATAAAAAAAAACAATACACTTCTCATGAAAACAAGGTTTAGTGCAGAACACCTATGGGTGTCAAACGGACTAGATATTCTGCGGCTTCGCGGAATTCCTGCAAGGACTTTTGGTCTGCTGACTGGCCTGTACTTTGGGGCTAAGAGTGCTGTGAAGTGTGGGGGAGGTGTATCCAGCTTTTGTCCTGTGAATACAGGAGTGAGGCAAGGGTGCGTCCTTGCCCCATCACTTTTCAACATTTGTATGGACGGGGTAATGGGCAGAGTTGTTGACCAATGTGATCGTGAAGCATCTCTCGACAACACCAAGATCACCGATCTTGTTTTTGTCTTCTTTGCTGAGTTGCTGGAGGTCCTGGTGATGGCTCTCGAGGCGCTGAACGAGGAGGCAAAACCTTTAGGACTTGTAGTCTCCTGGCCTAAAACCAAGGTCCAGGTGTTTGGAGGCTTATTAGATGAAGCAGTACAGTCTGTTTATGTGTGCGGCGAGAACATTGAGATCTTGGAACATTTTACATACCTTGGTAG
>JACEEZ010009022.1:89929-104929 GCA_016584305.1 Chionoecetes opilio
CTTTAGAATAACTTTCGCACTTCTACTTTTAACACTTCTGGTAATGAATCCTAACACTCTATTAGCCCTATTTCTAGCCTCAATACATTGTTTCCTAGGTCGGAGGTCTGTGCTCACCCTCACTCCAAGATCTTTTTCACCTTCTGATCTTTTCAGCGATACATTGCGTATGGTGTGGCATTGCAAATAGTTATATTACCAGGGGTTTTTCTACCAACATTCATAACGCTGCACTTATCAATATTAAATTCCATTTGCCATCTGACTACAGTGGCGTAGCTACGGGTGGGCCTTGGTGGGCACGTGCCCACCCACGAGAAGCCGGTGCCCGCCCAGGTGCCCACCCACTGGCCATGGCTGCCGTGTGGTGTGGGAGCCGTGTTCCACTAGGTAGGACTGAGGGAGCATGCATGGAGTATTATAAATAATTTCTACTGATGACTTACCCTCGACCTCATATACAATAGATATTTTTCCTCTGCTTGAAAGAAAGAAACATGCCTCTGAGTGAGTTAAATTCATATACTTTTTATTGATCACTTTTAGTAGCAACGAACATAACTAAATTACACCAGTTACCCTTACAAATTTTCTATAATGCCTTGTGTTGGTACTTAATTGGTACGTGTCTCCCTCTTGACTGCACAGTTGTTCTCATTATTGGAAAAACTGTATGTATTCATCAGTGGATCTATGTCCATGCAAAATGGTTGGATGTGCAAAAGGAAATGTATTCCAATGAGCAAACTAGAGAGCTACAACGACTTTCAGATACCAGATGGGCTTGCAGGTATGATACTTGCAAAGTAATGAAAGAGAGACTGGATGCCGTTCTGCGTGTTCTAGAAGGTTTATAAAATGACTGCAATGCTGACAGAGCTATTGATGCAAGAGGACTTTTAGGTCAAATAGATGCTGGGTTTGCTATGAAGCTAGCCATTATGACACATATTCTTGGTAGGATAAATCAGTTATCAAATTTGCTACAATCAGCCAATCTTGACATGGTAAAAGCTGTAGAATTAATTGAAACTGTAAGAGCCCACCTTGAAGAAATGCGGTCAGACCAAGCCTCTTTTGATGCTTTGTGGAATGAAGTTGAGAGAAACTCAGCAGCTCATGCTTTTGATACTTCAGAGTGTACAATGTGTAGATCACCAAGGAAACGGAAACTGTCTACAAAATTGCAGGATTTTGTTGTTACTGATTATATTGGAAAACAGTCAGGGAGCACACACTCTGATTTCAGTGTTAAGGATTCAACACGAATTAACTTCTTCTATCCTATTCTAGATCATATGTTAACAGAAATGACAAGGCGCTTCAATAATGAAGCATGTGAACTTATGAAAGCATTACAGGCACTGAATTCACAAAGTAAGGAGTTCTTATCTTTTGAGAAAATGTCTGGACTTATTCATGCATTTCGTGCTAATGAGGAAGATCTTAACCATGAGCTGCACTCTGTAAAACGCATGTTAGAAAGACGCTATAAGGATGTAAGTGACAATGAAAAGCCCAAATCACTGTTAGATTTAGTGAGAATTCTTGGTCCATATGAAGAGGCATTTCCTGAGTTCTACAGACTGGCCAAACTTTATGTAGTATTACCTGTGTCATCAAATTCAGCAGAGGGAAGCTTTTCTGCTCTGAAATTAATCAAAACTACACTGAGAAATACAATGGGCAATGAGAGATTAGGTAATCTTGCTGTGTTGTCAATTGAAAGCAGGCGAGTTAAAAGCCTTGATTTAGAAGAATTTGTTGATAAGTTTGCTGAGAACCACAAGAACAGAAGAATTCTGCTTAAGTGAGGTATTTTCACCTTCTCAGTGGAAATTTTTATTTTATTTGCCTGCTGCTTTAAAACTTCTGCATTTTTTTTTTTTTCAGTATCAATTATGTTATTTCTATTTTGTATAAGTGGTAATATATGTATTTCATTTTTTGTCATGACTGCTTTATTTCGTTCTCCATCAGCAACTGGATGATACCCTACAGTACTCAACACACACTCCTAGAATAAAATCTAATAACCTTCCATAGTCCATACGACATCAGATAAACTTTGATATTGGTCAGAATGCAAAATATGCAAGGGGGGGGGGGGGCTCTTGGCACTGTAAGTGAAAGTAAGTCCCCAGTCCCCACCAAACTCCTCAGCTGTATGGGCTTGTTCAGCTCATCTAGTGCCCACCCATAGTCAGCTGTGCCCTCCCAGGTGCCCACCCAATCATAAATACCTAGCTACGCCACCGTCTGACTACCCACTCATTAAGTTTATCTAAGTCTCCCTGCAATATGTTTACATCAGACTGTGTTCAGTCCGATGTAATTAATCATTACCTGATACATTTCAGAATTATCCCATTTGGGATAATCTGTCCTCTGAGTTAACCGATCAACGCTTCTGCCGCTGCTGCAACGCCCACAAAGGAGGCAAAGGACATCGCTGATGCTCTCATATTATAAGAGTATCAACGATGTGCTCCACAATGCCACCAAGCCTCAGGCTACTACGCTGTGCTGCGATGGTGTTGTGTTTACAGAGCCTTGGCAGGACAGCCCACGCCCTTGACACAGATGGAGGTGAGTGCTGGTGTAGTGGCGGTGTTGGTGATTAATGCAGGAATTTGTTTATACCGCTGGCAGAATTATTGTGTCTGATTCATGATGGATCAGTTTATTTGTTAATATCATGTGTCTGTCGTTGTTCATGTCATGACTGTGGTTGCGGTGGCTGGCAGGTGGAGGTGAAAATTAATGGCTGCAACAGTGGTGATTGTGGCAGTAGTGACGATTATGGTGGTGGTGGTAACAGTGACTGTGGTGACCGTGCTCTTATTGCTTAACCATACAGGTCTTTGGTGTTAGAATAGCTGCCAGTGTTGGTACTGATGGCAATGCTAATGAAGGTGCTTGTGGCGGGAATAATGGTGGTAGTGGTTGTTATGGTACAGCCGATAAAAATGTGATTCCTTCAGATAAGGGCTGCTTTTTTCAAGATGAAATATCTGATCACTCAGTCTGTCTGGATAATTAGTGAATTATATAAATTGATCTAAATAGCTTGGGCAAAACATGTCTCTAGATCAGTTTCCTGCCAACAGAAAGGTTTTGGAAATATATTTTCTTATGAAGTATTTATTAGCTTATAATATAATCTTAGCTCACCAGTATCGATATCAGTAAGTGTTTTACGCTGCAAATTAGTATACAGGCATAACCAATTTTGCTTTCTTAAACAGACAGAAGATACAAATAAACAAGACACTGTAGCTGAGGTAATCGCTGCATTGTCGTGGCCATACAGCTATACATATTGCCATAGATAACAGTAGAACTGGATGTGACACTTAAATTCACCGTTTTGCAGTAATGGCCCCATAACCGGAAAACGGCCCTTTGCGTTTGTTACCCTTTTAAGTATGGTTATTTTACGGGTAACGGGATCACACCATGTTGATACTGGTTACTAACCTGTAAGGGTGATTGCCGGATGATGCCCTCTTGACGGGCAGGTAACTTGCTTCGTTGCCCAGAGGTACACATCAATGGGGAGTTTTCGAAGCTAAACCGCCAGATGTCTCTCGCGCATCTCACATCCTCTGCTCTGTGAGGCTGAATGATCTATCATTTACCGTAAATTATCTGTACTTCTTTGGGACATTTCAGAATTATCCTTCAATACAACAACTGAAACAGTTCTTAATAAAAAATGTAGTTTATCATTTTATTTGTCTGCACTTGGTGAAAATATTGGCAAAACAATTGAATACTTGAAAACTCAATCTTTAAAAATCGTCTTTTCATAAAAAAACAAGTTCAAGCAGAATGAGGCTTCAGGAAATATCTACTTGTATGTAAGCATTCATTGAGTACCTATTTTGGGTGTATATGTCTCTCTTACGACGAACATTTAACCAAAACAGAGTGTGGCGTTCAGCATCTCCACAGAAACCATCCCGCCGGCAGGATCTGTTATCATGCACTTTCCTGTAGACACCACACGGGTAGGAACTCAGCTCAGCGCCCCCGCTCCTTACCTCACAGCTCATATCACTGATACTCCTAACTTCTCAATACCACAGGCTACATGTCATCCTAACTATCATCACCCGCTTATCTCATCACACTCTCTATCCTCTACTGGAATATTCGTGGCATCCGCTCCCACATACCGTTTCCCACATAAAGAAGACTTTCGTCTCCTTATTTCGTGCTTTGACTGTGATTTGTGTTGTGTTGGGGCGGATCGGAGTGGCGCGTGTAGTTACGTGACAGACGTGCAGTCACTATGTACTGTGGGTAGTAGTAGTTGGGGTAATAAAGCCATGCACAACAGTAAATGTCTCCTTGCAGTCCTTTCCGTCTCCTCCATAGCCCCGAGCCGTTAGTGTGACGAAGTTTGAGAGGGGTGGGTTGCCCCCACCCTCCTTCGTTACAATAGGATAAACCAGAGGACATAGGGTATTCAGAGGGAAGGGTTGATTGATTGATTCAGAGGAAAAGATTGAGGTGGAGGGGCTTGGAGTTCGCGGCGGGGGAAATAGTAAACAAGACCATGTATTGTCTTCGATAGAGGACTGTTCGTTGAGGTGCCAAGCACTTAAATTACTTCTTGGTTAAATGTTCGTCGTAAGAGAGACATATACACCCAAAATAGGTACTCAGTGAATGCTTACATACAAGTAGATATTTCCTGAAGCCTCATTCTGCTTGAACTTGTGTTTTTTTATGAAAAGACGATTTTTAAAGATTGAGTTTTCAAGTATTCAATTGTTTTGCCAATATTTTCATCAAGTGCAGACAAATAAAATGATAAACTACATTTTTTATTAAGAACTGTTTCAGTTGTTGTATTGAAGGGTAATTCTGATATGTCCCAAAGAAGTACAGAGAATTTACGGTAAATGATAGATCATTCAGCCTCACAGAGCAGAGGATGTGACAGCCGGAGAGACAGGCTTGAGCGTGAGCTTATTAGAAAACTCCCCATAAAGTGGTATATGGGCTATTCGTGGTCGAGCGGTTCTTTAGGTAATTTATAAGTATTCTTTTAGTGCCAAAGGATTCGAGTAAGACAATATACTACAAACAATATATATATATATTATATATATGTACACTTGTGAAGTTTATACAATAATAATGTCACGCAGTTCGTTGAGTAACGGCCGTTGAGACTAATGTCTAATAGACAGGGCTTTGAACAGTTAATGTCGTGACAAGGTACTCCACACCTCCTGGGTGTGGAGTACAAACAGACACTCTGAAAGGTGTCGTGAGTTGGAGCGCTCTGTAACGCGTCTCCTGTAGCTCTCTGTAGTTCTGTCTCCTCTGCGGCTTAGTTGCAGCATATGAGGAAAGCTGCCCGGAAGCTGTGGTTCCGGTGAGCCGGTGACCGATGTGTTTACGTCGTGCTTCCCAAGACCAGGCTATCCACGTCATCATGATGGGATGGCGTGGCTGCTTGGGTCAGCATAATGTCATCAAAAGGTGGCAGTAACTCAGCACGACAGGCGCCGGTACAAGACACACAGACACTCAGACATCCTGTATTAGTATCGATTAACACATACATATAATATAACCAGTACGCTAATACGTTCTATCCTAGTCATCTCGGCATTGAAGGAAATCGATGAAACTAATGGTGATAAAAGCTAACAGTCTCTACTTCAATGTCTAGAAGTGTTATATGAATCCGTCAAAGCGTTTAGTCATACCAATCAACACAAAAACAAAATGCATCTAACATACTTGCAGTATATAGTATATTTTATTCAACATGTGATCTAGCATCATTGTACAACACAGGAATGTCAGTTCTTTTTCACACCTGTCAGCTTGCGCCACTTATCTTCACTTTGCAACCTAGTCACACGCTCTGTGGAAGCACCAGCCTTGCGCTTAGCGTGGACATCGCTGTTGATGTCACGCACCATGTTGCCAGCAAACAGATTGAAGAGAGCACCAGCCATTTGTCGGATGAGCTTGTCCAAGCCGTGCCCTTTACAACAGGAGGCCCCAGTCAGCTGGCCATTCTCGCTTGTGTGGGCGTTCACCACCTTCACGAACACCCTCCTGGGCAAGGAACACTCCAGCAGCTTGCGTCGAGTGGTCTTCTCCTTTACCAGACCTCTTCAGATGTGGCAGATGTCCAGCGTGATGTCAACGGCAGTGGAGGACGGGACCAGGAGCTTGCCGCGATCCAATAGCTCGGTGAACGACCTGTAGATGACCTTCACCTGCTCACCAGGGTTCTCTTCGAAACTGACATCCAGCGGTGCAGCCTCTCTGTCGACCAGCAGGTCAGCACAGGCACCACACTTGTTGCCTCTAGTTGATGAATGAGCCAGGTACCCGGCAATGTGACCCAAGGTAGCTTTCGTAGAGTCTTCCAGCTCCTCACGCTCTGTTTGACGCACCACCTCCACCAACTCCTCTGCCACCTGCATGTCCTCGACCTCGAGCTCCTGCCGACAAGCAGTCATCTTACCGGATAGATCACCGACGCTGTGTCCGGACCACCAGATCAGACTCCTGGTCCTGATCACTGCCTCATTCTCCATGAATTGCCGGACGCTGGCCCAGTAATTACCGTCTGCCAGCTTTCTCAAGTGGCCAAAGTGAGACTCGATCCTGTCTGACTGGACCTTACCCAGCAACACATAATCCAGGATAGCATTATGGTTGTCGAGCAGGTGCCTGACCAGGCCCTCCAGTCCTCGTGAGGTGTTGTACACAGCCAGGCACGTGTCCTTGCTCGGATTTCAGGGCATGGTAGTAGTGGTAGTGGTAGAAGGGATGGTGGGGGTGGTAGTGTTGGCAGTAGAGGGGATGGCTGAGGTGGTGATGGTAGAATTACAGTATTACTTGAAAATAGTCAGTACCGCTTGATTTTGCCGCCGCCGCCGCCCGCCGTCACTATGCACACCGTCTACACGCACTGGGGACGAGACTAAAAGCTGGGGGACGAGACTAAAAAGCTGCACGGATGCAGCTCTTGGCGTTCACAAGTGGCGCGGCGGCAGTGCAGACATGAATCGTACAGCAAATATGAGAGTAACTTACATTTAGGTCTGGTTTTAATGAACATTCACTTAGTAACGTATTGAAAATAACCTATAATGACTTTTTATTATGATATATTTGTTAGTAGTGTATCAATTTTGCTGTGTCTCTAAAGACATCATACACCTGGCAGTGAGTGTCTGGGGGTGCTGCAGCTCTGCAGCCCTATGCCACGAGCCGCCACTGCCCCTAATGATTGATTGATTGATAATAGTGCCTATCATTACAGCTTGCGAAGCGTTAATCTTAAATATATATGTGGGGGATTATAGGAAAAGAAAGTGTAATCAAAGACAAACAGACAGCATATCCTTGCACTACACTCGCGGAATCCATTATTAGCAACGTTACATATTCAAGGATCTGCCTTGGATAACTAATATGAAAGGAGAAGGCTTTGCTAGAGTTGAGCGGGTGTAAAGGCAAAGATGAGATTGGAAGTAGCTGTTATCTGTATCAGCTATAAAGAAAGAATCACCTGAGACGTTGATATTTTCACGTATGCAAAATCCTAAATTTCCTCTTGATCTCTGGGCGGCCAGTCATCCTTACCTGGGAAGACAAAAGCAGTAGTATGGCTGCAAAGACTAGACTGTTTGTCGCACAACTTTAAAAGTTCTCCGTCACTATAGCTGCTGAACCGTAGTTAAAGTTCCATGCTCATGTCATCATGTCTGGGAAGAGAAAAGGAGTAGTATGGCTGCAAAGACTAGACCAGTGGTTCGTAACCTAGGGGTGGCGTGAGTCAAGATAGAAAGAGGAAGAACTGTCAAAGAATTTCATTAAACGTGATCTAACTGCATTTGCTGGGCATATATAAGGTGTTTATGAGTAAGTATATGATAAATAAGTGTTAAAAAAGTTTTTCTTTCAGTTTTCTTTCTGAATCTGGATTATTTTGAAATATCTTGCTTAAAGAAGTGAAGGGGGGATTATGAAGGCAAGGACCAACTACTAAAGGGGCCTGGTGGTGAAAAGGTTAAGAAACACTGACCTATAGGCTGTTTGTTGTACGAACTGAAATGCAAGAAAAACTCTCCGCCACAGTAGCTGCTGAACTTTACTCAAAGTTCCATGCTCATGTTGCGGTAAATGGTTACAAACAAGTATTCTTTGTGTCTTTATGTTGTAGTTTTTCATTTGCCATAACTGTTCATGCACTCTTCTGGACACTCGCTGCTTTATCTATGTAAGTGTTATTGTGATCGATAATCTTAATAATCACTCTCAACTTTAATATGTTTCAAAGTATTCTTCCTCCACGTGGTAAATGTGATGCTAATGCCTGTAGTCTGTGTGTGGCTTTTGCTCCCCGCAATGTCTAAACTAGTTTTGCCTTCGTAAATAAACACCAAAGCATTAGTCTAGTATCAAACAGCATGGGCGTCCCAAACCACTTTTTTGGGTCATATTTACGCGTCCCGAATATATCCCAGAAAACATCATTCTGATTAACATAGAATCTGGCATCACGATGGCAAATAAACATCAATTTCAATTGTAACCAGAGACTGATCAAATTCGTAAGTTCTCGCGACCGCTGGTTTTTTTCGTCTAATCTTGATAATAATGTAAATGTACAGGCGAATTTTGGTGAGGAAGCCGTAAGAAGCCGGCTTCTTGCCGGCTTCTCTCTCGTTTGCGTGCCTCGCCAGAACGGCTGACAGTTGCCAGCTTCGTGTCGGGGCTCGCCCGCTCGGCGATCACAGCTGATAGCTGTAAACAAAACAACCACACAATGACGATTGATTGATTGATTTAATGCCAAAAAAAGGTGAATGTGCACACAATGATGAATTGCCATCTTCAACTCATATCCAACCACATCTTCTCTCATAAACATACTGAATTAAACGCAATGCTATAGTCTATTCACTTAAGCTGGATTCCTGGGAGCGGCTCGATGCCTAGTCGAGTATGTAACGACGTCGCTGATTGGCTGATAGCCTCGGGCAGGGTGGCGATGGTGGTGGTACTTGCCTCGCCGCAACCCAATACCCTTGCGTTGCCTCAGAAAAATATTCATATTTCTTGGCTTTACTCATCTCTTACACAAGATAGGCCTATTTTGTTTGCATCAGTAAATCAGGCAGTGATTGTTCAACAACAACACGCCATTCATAACTCAATAGGGTAAAAAATAAAGTCATGACTGACTATCACAAGAGTAGGCGGACTTTTAGGTTTTCAGTGCATTGAAATGTTGTACTCCTACCCGATATAACCAAGCTACCAGATAATAGTTATGAAAGCTGAGTTTACCATCGTGTTCATAATACATTGCTGCATATCATGAGTATAAAAAAAATACAGTAAGACTACACTAATATTAAGATAATTAAAGGAAAGTAAAAGAGTGTATAAACATTATTTCTTGCTTATTTTGCTTCAACTCGCTCTAACTCCATAAATTTTGGTCACATTCAATTTTCAAGAACTGTTTCAAAATCCTTATACTTTTCCGCTTCCTGTGGTATGTAGCACGTACCAATAAGGAAAAGAGTAGGTGGTCAAAATGGCTAAGAAAGTTAAAACTACTACTGCAAACTGGCACAGTGACGGGTGAGCATTGCTCCCTATATAGGAGAGACTGTTTTCGGGAGAGCTATCAGAGGTTCCACCCGTCACGGCACCAGTTTGAAACAGTTTAACTTTCTTAGCCATTTTGACCACCTACTATTTTCCTTATTGGTACGTGCTACATACCACAGGAAGCGGAAAAGTATAAGGATTTTGAAACAGTTCTTGAAAATTGAATGTGACCAAAACTTATGGAGTTAGAGCGAGTTGAAGCAAAATAAGCAAGAAATAATGTTTATACACTCTTTTACTTTCCTTTAATTATCTTAATATTAGTGTAGTCTTACTGTAATTTTTTTATGCTCGTTGGGTGATGGGTGAGGGAATAGGGGGGGGTGATGGGTAATGGGTGAGTGAATGGATGTGTGGTGATGGGTAATGGGTGAGTGAATGGGTGGGGGGTGATGGGTAATGGGTGTGTGAATGGGTGGGGGGAATACATACATTTCTACATCCATGATTTCAGGAAAGTTAGAAGGGGCTATCTGGAGAGTCTGTGTTTGGTGGGTCTTCGGCCCACCAATAGCCCTAATGGGTGAGTGAATGGGTGGGGGATGATGGGTAATGGGTGAGTGAATGGGTTGGGGGTGATGTGAATGGGTTGGCGTTAATACATACATTTATACATCCATGATTTCAGGAAAGCTAGAAGGGGCTATCTGGAGAGTCTGTGTTTGGTGGGCCGAAGGCCCACCAATAGCCCTCCGCAGGAGCTAGCCAAAAAGGCCGCCCGGTGGGCGGATATATATATAATAATATAAGCGAAAGTGTGTGTGTCTGTCCAAAGACTACTCTATACTGGACTTGCTACTCGTGCCCCGCGCCAACCCGCCCATGACCAGTGGAGGCCAGTTTTGCGATTCCTGCCATTTTAGAACATCACCCCTATTTCCCTTCCTAAGGTTTATCAGTATATATGATATACCGTTATCTTCGTAACTGTTTGTTCTATAATATTATCAAATAAAAAACAGTAAAATACACTAAAGAAATGCCATTATGAGAGAGTGAAGAAATATGCATGACCTCAATATATACTTAAACTCTTCGCCATTTAATATTTTGCGAGAAAACATTTTAGATGCTAGCGATAGAAAGAAGCGGATTTTCATTAGCTTTCCATTGATATATTTCGTTTTCTGATAAATGAATTACCACCATGCCTAAATCAGCGTTAACTAAAAAAATAACATCATCAATCGTATCGGCAAGTAAAAAAGTGTTCCATGAATACAGTAGACTATGGCATATCAGTATAAATGATA
Source organism: Chionoecetes opilio (assembly GCA_016584305.1). Lineage (NCBI taxonomy): Eukaryota > Metazoa > Arthropoda > Malacostraca > Decapoda > Majidae > Chionoecetes > Chionoecetes opilio. The sequence goes on from JACEEZ010009022.1 coordinate 100,852, forward strand.
CACTGTTATCTTCGTGAATATTTGTTCTATAATATTATCAAATAAAAAACTGTAAAATACACTAAAGAAATGCCATTATGAGACTCTGAAGAAATATGCTTAAACTTAAAACATTCACTTAAACTCATCGCAATTTGATATTTTGCGTGAAGACTTTTTACATGCAACATATCAATAGAAGCGGAATTTAATTAGCTTTCCATTGCTATATTTCATTTTCTGATAAATTAATTAGAACCATGCATAAATTAGCGTTAACTAAATAAATAACATCATCCATCGGGTAATTATCCCGATAGATGTTATTTATTTAGTTAACGCCAATTTATGCATGGTTATGATTCATTTATCAGAAAACGAAATATAGCAATGGAAAGCTAATGAAAATCCATTTCTTTCTATCGCTAGCATCTAAAATGTTTTCTCGCAAAATATTAAATGGCGATGAGTTCAAGTGAATATTAAGTTCATGCATATTTCTTAACTCTCTCATAATGGCATTTCTTTATTGCATGTTAGTTTTTTATTTGACAATATTATAGAACAAACATTTACGAAGATAACGGTATATCATATATACTGATAAACCATAGGAAGGGAAAAGGGAGTGATGTTCGAAAATGGCAGGAATCGCAAAACTGGCCTCCACTGGAAATAGCCCAAAATGAGTAGCAAGTCCAGTATAGAGTAGTCTTTGGTCTGTCTGTCTGTCTGTCTGTCCGCGATAGGTGCCGCCCCCAGTGCCCCAATCCCCTCATATGGTACAGTTTTGGAACCAGCTCGACCAGGGGAAGGTTTTAAGCCCACTTATGAGATGATCCGATCTTTTTTTTTTTTTTTTAGCAGCCTATTAGGGAGAATTGTGAAAAAAAAGTGGGTTGCGAGAATTGAGGAAACCTTGATGTAGGGTGATGGGTAATGGGCAGGGCATGTAGTACGGTACGGTACGGTAATATTTTTCGTAATTCGAACCTAAGATAAATACAGTTCCGTAATTTCGTAACGTACCTGAATATTTGTATCGTACCTTACTGGTACGATTAATTTTCGTACCGTAATTTCGAACTATTTTTCGTACCCATAAATATTTGACTTTCATAAACAAAATCAATAATTGACAAAATTACTAAGCATTTTCCATTGTGATTAATATACACATACTTTTGCAGGTAGTACATATAACACATAATAATTTCTACCCATTTATCTCTATATACTACATACATTTCATAGTTACCTTCTATACAAAGGAGACTTACAAAGACTTACAAATCATTAACTATATATATATATATATATATATATATATATATATATATATATATATATATATATATATATATATATTCATATAATATATATATATATAATATATACACCTAATTTAGGGTTTATTTAGTTTATGTATTACATTGTAAAATCATGATGGCATCAACAATATCTTCCTTCAATCCTAACCTTAGATCGTTTAGGATGTAGCGCCACCCAGAGAATGTTCTTTCAACAGCGGCCTTCACAGGCAGAGCAATAGCCACTTCAGCCAGTCTTTTGATCGCACTATTCTGCTGATGGTGCCACCACTGGAAAATGTCTTCACTCTTATTTAAACGTGATGTGTTAGCGAACATTTTGATGCTTTCAGCCACCTCACTCCCTTGCTCAGCAACGGCAGTCTTTATCTCTATATCACTTACAATCAGTAGGTGCTCGACAATATTTATAGACTCACTGTCTCCTTCATCGCCATCATCACTCGTGAAGGAATTTTCCATGGTCAACGAAGTAGAAGTTTCCATTGCAGAAATCTTCCTCCATAGTCCGAGGAGATGAGTTGTGCTTGTTTGTTTTTGTTCTTCAGTAAGTAGGACGCTGTACCTTTTATCGACATGTACAGCCGAGAGGAAGGCAGGGTTGGATAGCAGAGAGGGTTCTCGTCTTTCCATGGCCTGCAGGAACAACGATGAGATGGCTGCAGCACTTCTTGTGAGTCTTAATTTGCATTTCAACCACTCAACGAAAAATTCCCCAGCAATGAGATTTTTCAGTTGCAACGTTAATGTCGCATCACGAAGGGCGCATCACGAAGGGCGCATCACGAAGGGCGCATCACGAAGGGGCTTTAAAGTTTCCGTCACTTCGCTTATTTTTTCCCAATCTTCTTCCAGAAGTAGTAGGGTTTCATTTGCCAAACCAATTTGATTCAAAAATTATTTCTTATCAGCCATACTCTCAAGCCTATCGTATGTTGATCCCCACCTCGTTTCACAGTCAAGTTTTGGGAGTGACACAGAGCTATTTTTGAAAATCAGGCGCATATTTTGCGTGTGTGTCTTGTAAACTATTTTGCGGACTTTGTTGAGTAGGCTCTTGATATTTTTGTCTGTTTTAAGAACATCATGCACACACAGTTGCAGGGTATGCAAAGCGCACCTTCCTGATGCGACACTATTCGCTTCTAAGTGAACATCATTAACAACTTCTTCTAGCGAATTGTGAGCAGCTTCTTCTCCCTCGAGTTCTTCCTCGCTGTTTTCTTCCCGGTCACACTCGGCTCCTGAACTGTTCCCCGCGGTCATCTGTGCATTATCCTGAATTAGTTTACCTACTTTTATTACATTGGAGCCATTATCAGTTAATGAATAAATTTGCCTTGCGTGTATTCCAAGTTTCTCCAAACAATTGATTAATTTTGACCTAATCTCCGCTCCCGTTGCCCTTTCTGTCACTTCTTTTACGGAAGCTGTGACTACTTTCAGCTTGCCGCGGATTACTGCCTGAACATTCACTCCAAGAAAGTGACGCCCACGGCGGGTACAGAGATCTAGTTTCACGCACACCATAGGCTCACTGAACTCACTTCGTATCTCAAGCTTCTTTTTATCGGCAGCCTCAAGTGTTAATGATCGAACAGCCCTTTGACTAAGGGACATACCCAGTTTGTTCGCAATTAGAGAGAACTGCAACTCCGAAATGCCAGTGGTCGCTGGCAGTTTTAACTCACAATTTGGTGAAAAGTTGGTCAACTTGAAAGAAAAATATGGGCTTATTCCACTGCACTTAAAACACAAAAGTATAATTTTAAGAACGATTTTCTTCTATATGTATATTGTATAGAAGCCTGAGTCTGTAAAACATGCATTTAACCAAATAACCAAGTAGGTTATAGTTGAGGAGGCGAGGTAAATGTTACTCTATGATATTATATAGTCAATAACGTATTTTAGAAGTTATCTATACCCAGGCAGTCATATTTTTCTGTTATTATTGTGTATCAATCAGATAGAAAGCCTGGAAGTGCAATGAGTCGACGCGTGAAGTGGCAATGTTTTGATTCAATCTCCCCGCCACAATCTCCCCGCCCACCACTCCCCGCCGCGGCGTGTCGCCTCCACAATTAAACCTACATTGTCGCAGCAACAAGCGATTTCGGCATTCTTTATTCTTCGTTTTTCCAAGGCATTGCTTATTGTATTTTGACAAGCGTTTGCCAGACGCAGCAGTACTGTCTTAGAAAACAGTGTGAACATCACCCAAATTTTACATGCCACAATATACATGTAAAAAATATATTAAGCTTTGCTACTCGAGGCGAGTAATTTGCATTAAATTGCTATTATAGAACGTTCCATCGTAATGAATGTCATCCATATAATTAGTAGAACAACAGAAGAACTATATTTTTTGGTATTCAGATGCGGTGCATCAATGTTTATCGCGAAATTAATTTATGAAAAATATTACTCGCGGAGCCAAAACACAGTAGACCAACCTTTGAGTTAAAACTGCCAGCGACCACTGGCATTTCTCGAGTTTCAGTTATCTCTAATTGGCGACACGATTTTTGAAATAACTGTTTTTTCAAAAGCCGATAAGGGCAACCCATTGACGGTAACTGCTTCAACAAGAAGCTCCTGCATTCTTTCCTTACTCATTTCATATTCGATCACCTCTGTTTTCTTTCTTTTCGCACACGAATCATTACCACACGCACTGGCAAAATAGTTGGAAATATTTTTTCTCTCTCTTTTTCGAGTTGCATTGGTCCTTGCATCATCCAGGAGTTTCTTGTCTTCTTCTG
>JACEEZ010009022.1:109929-127429 GCA_016584305.1 Chionoecetes opilio
TATATATATAATATATATAATATATATAATATATATATATATATAATATTTTATATATATATATAATATATAATATATATATATATATACAATTATAATATATATCATATTATATATATATATATATATATACATTATATATATTATATACTATATATATATATAATATATATATATATATATATATACATTATATATATACATATGTAATATTATAATATATAATAATATTTATATATATATATATATATATTATATATACATATACATATATATAATATAATATATATATATATATATATATCATATATATAATATATATATATATATATATATACATTATATATATACATATGTAATATATATATATATATATATATATTTTATATATATATATATATATACATATACATATATATATATATACATATACATAAACATATATATATATATATTATATATACATATATATATATATATATATAGAGAGAGAGAGAGAGAGAGAGAGAGAGAGAGAGAGAGAGAGAGAGAGAGAGAGAGAGAGAGAGAGAGAGAGAGAGAGAGAGAGAGAGAGAGAGAAGAGAGAGAGAGAGAGAGAGATATTAACGTGTGTGTGTGTTATTCACCCGTGGTCTTCAGTTTCACCCTCCCAGGCTCCCGGTGCGAGCTTGGAGCTCATTATTACCGATCTTTGGGCAATACCTCACCCACCACACACACCCATCCCCTTGCTCAAGGGGGATAGCAACCGCCCGAATTTATCAGTGAAAAACCCCCGGGAGCAGCGAGGATTCGAACCAGCTAACCACATAATGGGAGGTCAGCACGCTATCAACCTGACCATCGCGCGGTGTGTGTATGTATGCGTGTGTGTGTATATGTGTGTATTCCTCTAGTTGTATTCATCTAGTTATATTTTACAGGGCCTGAGCTACACTCGTATGGCCCCGCCTCCATATCAACATTTTTATCATTCATCCTTAGTGGTTAGTGTTGGCCGAAACCATCACCCCGGGAGGCTGGTCCGGCTAACACTCGGTACCCACCCATTCACTGCTGGGTGGATAGGGGATTGGGTTTTAAGGAAACTTAAAACTTAAGGAAACTTCTCGGTTTAAAACTTAAAGTTTTAAGGAAACTTCTCGGTTGTCAACCGAGCGTGCATGCTAACCACTACACTACGGAGGAGCCTACAATGTATAGCATCTATAGACTTATATTTTCCTCGAAGTCTCAGATGGGTTGCCCTGCAGCTTATTAGCATTTGAGGGCTGTGATGGTTGGCTCCCACCCATGGTAGTTTCAGGTCGTTTCAGGTCGGAGTTAAACATGGGCGGCTGTGATGATTGGAGGCTTATGCCGCCCATGGTGTACTCCGATAGCTACACTTGCCGTCAACAGAGGGGTTGATGGGCAGCATGTGGGTTGTATTCGGCCACTCGACGATGGAGGAAAGAGTTGCTCTCGGTGTGAAACTGCCTTGATGATTGCCGAAAGACTTCAGGCGCTAACCACTCGGCCACTGCCTCCCTATTATTTATTACTTATTACTTATTAACCATTTTCTATATATCTATTTGTTTATAAACGTATGTATATTTTGACTGCAACGAACTACGTATGATCTAGTTTTTTTCTCTCTTTTCAGAATGCATTGTTGTGCAGGGGAGCAATTCTTTGAAACACCTTTGAACACCAGCATCTTAGTATTCATCTCACCAGAACATCCCTTACAATTTGCTTTGAAATTCCGGGACCTTGAATATGCTGATTACCGGGATGCATTGGACGTGTGCAACTGTGCCGCCACTCATTACAAGGTGCGAGGAGGTATTAACTCAAACAATCGTCATCCTTTGCACCTCATGGTCAGCGAAGGCTGGAACAGACTAAGGCTGGTGGCTGACGGCCGACATCTTGGCTTGAAATGGATAGACAAGAAGGACGAGGCGGATCTCCTTGCCCTGACTCTGGACTTCCCGATCAACATGGGGTCTCTAGAAGGACTTTTTTCAAACTGCTCTGGAAGTGAGTGTGCAATTATTTTTCTTTTCTATTAAGATATAAGCTGCATAGCATGTGCAATATAACAAAATGTCACAAGACAACACATGTCATACCGCATCATCAAATATTTAGAAGCACCATCAAAGGGTACGTACGCAGTGGGCAGAGAATCACCATGGATTATTTTTTTCTTGTTAAAGTTTAGAAGCAACACTTAGTAAAATCCGTTTCTATATTTTTCTTGTGTTCCGTTCTTAGTACTATAGCGTACTGACCTCTTGATACCCGAGTTGTGACTTCATTAACGTTAGAGCTCAGCAATGGAGTTGTTGAATACACCGAATTATCTTAGCATTAAAAGAATAATAAGACAAAGCAGTACAAGGGACAGATTGTGAGATGGTATCCTTTTAACACTTGTCCTCAGATTCGCCTGAATGGGATGTGCTTGACGGCCAAAATGCAACAGTTCCGCTCCATCCCCTGAAGAGCGAGCAGCAGCTGGTGGTGACAGGGCAAGCCAGCTCAATGCCATACCTGATTACAGACTCTGAGCCAATACCCATAGTCACCAACACTACACTCACAGTAAAGATTCAGCGGCAGAACTCAACCTCTGTGATTAGAATCGTACAGGTGAGACTTCCACTCTTTACAACGCAATCTGGGAGGGTTTTTTCATTCATTCACTGATGGAAAGTAATTCTTTATCAGATCTAACCAGACTGCTGCAAACACTAAGTATGAACAGTAATTACAAATAGGTGGAGCAGGAAATCAGAAGACATAGAAGATATAGCAGAAGACACTGACAATCGGAATTGATATAATCATCGTCTTCCCTCAGGAAAGTCTGGAACTGTTGTCAGTGCAGCAGTCACTCAGGCCGGTGATCACTGTTGGCAGCAAGGGAGGCAACACCCACCTCCGTCTGAATCTGTCTGACCCCCAGGAGAAGCAAGAACACTCACGTGGACTTCCCCCAGAATACATTACCATAACCAACATGTATATTTTCATTGGTGTAGTCGCAAGTGAGTCCTTAAAGAAATCGTTGTGTCATGTGACAGAGATGAAAGCACGTGTGGTCCGGAATGGATTTTTCTTTTTAATTTATTTATTCAATTTTGTCACGTTTTGCTCCATGTTGAAGCCTATATTGCCTGTGGAGTTTTGTTTTTCACATGAGGACTGTAATGGTTGCCCATCTACCATGGCGGTGCAGGCAGAACACTTTATAGTGATGCCTGTAGTGATTAGAGGCTCATGCCCCCCCCCCGGTATTCCCCCGAGCTCGAGGAGGAGGAGGAGGAGGAGGAGGATGATGATGATGATGATGATACAAGAAGTAATAATGATAGTAATGATGATGATAATAATAATAATAATAATAATAATAATAATAATAAAAACAATAATAATAAAAGTAATGATAATAATAATAATCATAATAATAATTATAGCAATGAAAATAATGATGATAGTACTAACAATAATAATGCTATTTTTGAAAACCGGTGATGAAGGAGACACGGGCTGGGAAGTGAGTACTTTATTCCTGATATTATTCACACCATAGATAATATATTCTTCACTTCCCAGCCTGTGTCTCCTTCATCCCCTGTTTTTACACCTGTCAGTATGTCTACACAATGATATCATTGTTAATAATAATAATATCAGAAATAATGATAATAATAATAATAATAATAATAATAATAATATTAATAATGATAATGATCATTAAAATAATAACGATAACAATAAAATCAATCATGATGATGACAATAACAATAATACGTACTACTACTATACTACTACTAATAATAATAAGGACACCCATGTATGATTTCCATGTAATTTGACGTTTTTATCAACTTTTTCAGGTTTATTGTCATTGTTCATTATTGCCATTGTTCGTTGTATATCAGCAACCATCACTATTGCAAGGTCTCTGATAAAAGGACGAGAGTCGCACGCCGATCAGCCATATGATGACGAAAACATGAAAAACAAAGGAACGGTTGAGGTGAGTATTTTGATCTTCAATCTTTTTTATAGAAAATTCAAGACTATGTATTATTTATTGTATGTTTCTTCTCTAAATGTATGATACTTTGAATAATATATCAACAATACTTTATAGAATGTCTTCGTCAATCTGTGGAATCTTCGCTACATGGTGTTTTCAGGCCAATGTATTCTTCTTCTTCTACATTCACATGATACCCCACCTAGACCTGCATTTACCTACCAATTCATAAACAAAGTACATAAGATAATTGGACAATTCAATTAATTGTTGCAAAGCTTCCAAAGCTATCCACTGCGTGACCATAGACCAGTGCCGGGCGTCAAATCATTCAATCATCTCATGAATAAGTGTGTGTGTGTGTGTGTGTGTGTGTGTGTGTGTGTGTGTGTGTGTGTGTGTGTGTGTGTGTGTGTGTGTGTGTGTGTGTGTGTTCATAAAACTATATATTTTTTAAATTGTACTTTTAACAACTGATACAGATACACAAACCTTATAAGACATTTTTTTCATCAGACAAATGCGGCTCCTGATGAAAGACTACGGGATAAAAGTTCCGACGAAGCAAGCAAAGATCCACGCCTGACGGCTATTTCCATCTGTGAAGATAATGAGAATTTGGCAGCGAAAGAAAATCTTCTGAAGGCAGATCATTCCTTGACCTATCAAAGATGAGTTAGCCAAGATATCATGAGAAGGAAGATACTCACATCAACCTCAGCAGCTCAACGCCTGTACTGACGGTCGACATATGCCCTGGATGCCGCAGAGGCCTCTATCGGTGTTTTCGCATAAGATCAGGGCTGTGGTGGCATCTCCATGGCACCCCATGAGGTGATCCATGGCAAATGACTCCGGCTGCGACTCCGACTGCAATTCCCCGATAGATTTTGATTATTTTTCAAGGTCAAATAATAGTTCTTCTACAAGGTCACGTCTTAGTTCTTCAAGTTCATATCAGAGTCGGACTGATACTCCAATCCCTTTGACTACTAAACACATGATAAATGTGGCTCCTGATGATAGAATTATGGACAAAAGCTCCAACGAGGCGAGTAAACACCCAAGCCTGATGGGAGTTTCCGTCGAAGTAGTGTGAGAAAATTTGGCAGAGGGAGAAAAACTTATGTAGGCATAATGTTGCTTGGCCTATCCAAGGGTTATGCATGCCCTAGTCATAACATTACTGTTTATTTTTTTACGTTTGAGCCTATAGTGCCTACTTCCTTGAGTGCTTAGGACTTAGGTGGTTGGCCCTGTATGTTCCTACTGGAGGGCTATGATGGTAGGCCCTCGCCCGTGATAGCGCAGACTGGATTTTTTTTAGTGAAACCTGTGATGATTTGAGGTTCATGCCTCCCCTTGGTGCCAAACACGCTGCGGACCGGAAGTTTCTGTGTAAACAAAGAACGCGTATCCGTTTAAAAGACGCCGCCGGCTGAGAGTTAAGTAAAATACCTCCTTTCCGTACGTGTATATATCTGTATATAGATACCCTTATATGTAATATTGTATATATCTTATCTAGGCTCCCAGTTCTAGCTTTCTCGGCTCTATGCTACTATGACACTTTCACTCATACAATCCCCTCCGTTCCACCTTGACTCCCTTGCATGTACATGGTATGATTACTCCTATCGCATTGGTAGTCTTAATTAGGCTTACTTAGGTATTTCCCATTTTTGTGTATCACTGTACCCTCCCACTATCTAGCCGTGGTTCGGATGAGTCCACATCATTGAAATGACCCCTCTGCTATCCGGAGGAACCTTTGCTTTACCCTACTTTGACACTGTCACTAATGCAATCCCCTCAGTTCCATCTTGTCTTCCTTGCATGTGCATGTTTACGTATTGATTAGCCATTATATATAAGTTACATATTAAGTTTACTTAGGTACCTCCTGGTTATTTTTTTTTCCCTTTATTCTTCCACTATCTAGCCGTGGTTCGGATAAGTCCACATCATCGAAATGACCCCTCTGCTATCCGGAGGAACCTTCCCCTTTATAATACTGTGTCACTTTCAACTCTCCAATCCCTCTGTTACCTCTTGTTTCCTTTGCATGTGTATGTGTGTGCATGTATTCACTAGCGTTAACTCATTCAATCACTTTATACGTGCATGTATTCACTAGCGTTAACTCATTCAATCACTTTATACATGTATCAATTATATTCAGTTTTTGCCTGTGTTCATTTCTCTCCCACTCCCCCCTCACCGTGGTTCGGACGAGTCCACATAAAATCCAATGACCCCTCTGCTCTACGGAGGTACCCTACCACCTTTATTTACTGCTATGTACCTGTTACTACTACAATCCACTCCGTTCCGCTCGCCTCCCTCCCACTGTCCGTGGTTCGGAATCCACGCTAAGCTGTAGGTCCCTCCGCTCTACGGAGTACTTCTTAATCCATCCACTCTATGGAAAATAAAAAGGAAAAAAAAAAAACTTTCACACTCCGACTTATTTTCACTTCTTTCCAATCTCATCAAAATTACCACCGAATCCGAGGAGTGCCCCTAAGGTGCTCGTTGGCTTTACACGCGTCCATGGCAAACTGAAACCACGACTGAATCAAGAGGTGGGCCACATATAGCCCACGGGGGATCATCCCCCCGAAGAAAACAGATACAGATACAGAGAGTTAAGTAGAAGCGTGGAGAGAAGCACTCCGAGAGAGAGGAGAGACTCCTAGCGTAGCGTGTTATGTGGTGTGTGTTTAATTGTGTGTCACTTTATTGTTCTGGCGCGTCTAAAGACTTAAGCTTACTTGGCTGTGTGAACTATATAGGGACATGTTGTTCAACCTCACAGTGTAAACAATTTACAAAATATATCTTTTATAAATCAGTGATATTGTAATACTTGTTCCTGGCACGTGTGCATTACTTACATCAACAAGCCTTATTGTGAGGGTTCGGAGGACAGAGGAACGAGGTATAAGGAAGGAGATAGAATAAATAAGGGAAGAGGAAGAATTGTTGATGATGGTAGCCCAAGGAAGAGAGAGGCGATGATGTTTTCGCTGATACAATTTATCCTTATCAGCCGGCAAGGGGGGAGCAGCAGCCACCTGCAGATTTGCTGACCTCAGCTGAGGGTCCGTCCACAAGAAAAGGAATAGGGAGAGGGAGTAAAGGAGAGATGCCACCGAGCGCCTAACTTCTGATCTTTCTATTATTTCTGATTGGGGCAAAGCAAACCTTGTTTTGCTCAATGCCTCAAAAACCCAATTTCTTCACCTATCTACTCGACAAAACCTACCAGATAACTATCCCCTCTTCTTCAATGACACTCAACTGTCTCCTTCTTCTACAATGAACATTTTAGGACTATCCTTTACTAAAAATCTGACCTGGAAATCTCACATCTCATCTCTTGCTAAAACAGCTTCTAAGAAGTTAGGTGTGCTGTGGCGTCTGCGTCCTTTTTTTTCTCCCTCCCAATTGCTTGCTCTCTACAGGGGCCTTATCCGCCCATGTATGGAGTATGTCTCACATGTTTGGGGAGGATCCACTCATACAGCTCTCCTAAACAGGGTTGAGTCAAAAGCTTTTCGTCTCATCAACTCCTCTCCTCTGACTGACTGTCTTCAATCTTTAAATCACTGCCGCAGTGTTGCTTCTCTTGCTCTCTTCTACCGTTATTTTCATTGCTCACTGCTCTTCTGAACTTGCTCACTGCATGCCTCCCCCACTCCCGCGGCCTCGCTGCACAAGACTTTCTACTCGTTCCCATCCCTATTATGTCCATCTTCCTAATGCAAGAGTTAATCAGTATCTTTACTCTTTCATCCCTTTCACTGGTAAACTCTGGAACTCTCTTCCTGTTTCTATTTTTCCACTTTCCTATGACTTAAATCTTTTCAAAAGAAGAGTAACAAGACACCTCCCGAACTAAATTGGCCTACCCCTTTGTTTTTATTTTATTCTCTTACTGTCTTCTTTATAGGGACTGGCAACTAAGCGGGCTTTGTGTTACCCATTTTTGTTGTGCCCTTGGCCAGATCCCTGTGATGTATAAAAAAAAAAAAAAAAAAAAAAAGGAGAGAGAAAGTGAAGAATAAGAAGAGGGAAGAGAAGAAGAAGGAACAAGAAATGGGGAGAAGTGGAAAGGCATTGCTTATATTGCTGATCCAACAGAATTGCCAGCGATCAAGGAACCATCACCTCACACCTCTCACTTCACACATTAGATGATTAACTGTCACACTGAAGATGACCTCTGACCTGTACCCAAACCCCTGCAGACCACAGCTGCATTAGGAAGCCTCGCCTGCCTCTGAACACAGGACAGTAGTACAGGAGCATTAGTAAAAATTTAACGAAAACCTAGAAAAAAATAGTAGAAAGCTGATTTTTTCAGGGGAGCTCCAGAAAACCATAAGCATGTCCACTGTGCAAAGTTCTGCAAATTCAATCTGGTGGCATTTTCAGAATTGAAGATGGCCGCTATAACAATTTGCGATAAATGGTTAAAATACCAAAATCGGCATAACTGGCAACTTATTACAGTGGACCCATGCCATGTTCATTTTGAGTTAAAATAATTAGCATAAAGTGTAATTACTAGTATATTATAATAATAGTGAGTGATAATTAGCATAAATTATAATTAATAGTATATTATAATAATAATAATAATTATAATAATAATTTTCTCGTTTTTCAGGTGCTGTCATGATGGCCGAGTTTTGCAGTATTCCCACATACGGTAAGCAGATCACATCAGATCGTGCAGAGGTCCATGATAAGGGCCTTGAGGGACTCCTATCGAGCCAGCATTGAAAGAGAAGATGGTTTTCAGTCTGTATTTGAGAGGAAGAGGTCACAATTGCCAGTCCCAGTCCATGGTAAATGTCGTCGCGAATACATTCGACCATGCAGTATTACTTCTTACAAAAGGAAAAGGGAAGAAGAGCCATTGGACTCTGATTGGGGCACATCATCTTCAAAATTACGTTCAAGAACTCGAGTTTTCAATATAAAAGAAGATTGTCTCTATTGTGCAAAGACTGTAATAAACTACAATGTAGAAACAAAGATACCCCGCAACCGTCGGGTACGGGCACATGATGCTATGACAAAAGCCACCCTCCAAAGCGTAATTGAGAAAGCTGGCGATCGCCATGATGAGTGGGGAGATGCTGTTAGACTTCGCGTATCCAATGAGTTAGATTTTATTGCTGCTGAAGTCAAGTACCACCATGACTTTCAGGTTCTCTTCTATGCTGGCAAACAATTTCCAAGCGAAAAAACCCGTGATGGATATCAACGGGGCCGAACTGTCAATGCCACAAAACACGCGGCATTCCAGAAGTTGTGCCAATTTATACGCGACAATGATGAATGTCAATATTTACTTGCAGAACTTTTGACTTTGATGGACGACTATTTAGATGGAGAAGAGGGCTACAACCCCAAAAGGCTAGGACAGAAATTGGAGGAATGTTTCGGGCAGGACATTGTTCGGACTTGTGATGATGGAAAACAGACCATATAATTATACTTTCTTAGATGAAAGTAACCACATCCTTAGAAGTAATTATGAGTCCAGTAACATGACAAAAGATTCAATCATAGATATGGCAGCTGCAATCATACAAGATGATGTAAAGTCTGTAGCATATGTTAACTCTGAATACCCGACAATGACACAATTGCAAGACAGTGATAAAATGGTGCCTGACTCTTTGAAACGACTACTGAGTGGTATAATCAAATCAAAATCTGACAAGAGTGTCGGCTGTGAACGCCGCCGTACAGCACTTGCACACGGCATAATGTCTGCGTGTCGACCTCGATCATTTGTGTCTCCAATATTGCTAGCAATATCTGTTTATATCAATCGCAAGTATGAATCTCGAGAACTAGTAGATATATTGAGTAGTATGTCATTTGCTGATGATTATAGGGAGGTTCAATATCTATATGATGCACTGCTTACAGATGAACAATTGTATGATCTCGAAGGTGATTTTGTTAATTTTATATTTGACTAGCCGCAAAGCCGCCCTCCGGGCGGACTTTTTGGCTAGCTCCTGCGGAGGGCTATTGGTGGGCCTTTGGCCCACCACCTGTGTTTGGTGGGCCAAAGGCCCACCAACCACATTCACATCACCCCAAACCCATTCACTCAGCCATTACCCATCACCCCCCACCCATTCACTCACCCATTACCCATCACCACACACCCATTCACTCACCCATTACCCATCACCCCCATCTATTCCCTCACCCATCACCCCTCACCCATTCACTCACCCATCACCCCACACCCATTACCCATCACCCCACCCATTCACTCACCCATTACCCATCACCCTACATCAAGGTTTCCTCAATTCTCGCAACCCACTTTTTTTCACAATTCTCGCTAATAGGCTGCTAAAAAAAAAAAAAAAAAAGTGATCGGATCATCTCATAAGTGGGCTTAAAACCTTCCCCTGGTCAACCTGGTTCCAAAAATGTGCCATATGAGGTGATTGCGCCACGGGGGGCGGAACCTATACCACACACACACACACACACACACAGACAGACAGACACACTTTCGCTTATATTATTATAGATAATGCTGACATCAATGTTAGAACCCTCACAGATCTTGGTACCTGGCATGTTATGGGTGGTATTGCATGTGTTACCCCTCTAGGTGAGCAGACAATCCAGTCTGTCATTCCCCGTTCTACTAAAAGAGACTGTGTTTCACGAACAGGTCAATTTGGCAAAGTCCAAGTGGCAAATTATTTTTCTTCACCTTATTGAATTTATGCTAATTATGTCAACTCAAAATATTTTTTATGGCTCCATTGTATTCAGCACACTCTAAAACATAGATGTACACACAAAAATCTTATTACTACGAACTCGGATGGATGATCATAGTACTTTTCATTTTATCGTTAATTGTGATGGCGGCCATTTTGAATTATGAAAATACCACGAGGTTGAATTTGCAGAACTTTGCATAAGGGCGATATATACAATATTTTGGAGCTCTCCTGAAAAAATCTGCTTTCTACTATTTATTTCCACCTTTTAGCTAATGCTCCTGTACTACAGGAGGGAGAGTCTATCTAGACACGATTGCGTGCAGCCTGCAGGCCTGCGTTGCGGTGATCTCTTACGAGACTACGAGCGAGACTAGTGTCTTAGTGCAGCGAGCGAGTTAACGCGTGGTATCCCTTCACGGCCTCTTCGGGTGGCGCGCGTGCTCGGGTAGGTGGCTGAGTTCCACTCTGCGCGCCCCTACACGCCGCGCCCCTAACCGACACCTCGACGCCCGCTCCGCTTTGCCTCCGGGGCAGGTGCAACCCGACGGTGCCACGACGTCCTGCAAGACACCTGCCCCTGTGGTTTCTCGCCTGGGCCCCCCTGGGACCCCGGGGCATTGCGAGAGACACGCGGCGGGGTTATAAGGATCGCCCCGCATTGCCCCACGGGGCGGGGTGCACCTCTTCGGTGCTACGACGTCCTGCAACACACCCACCCCTGTGGCTTCTCTTTTGGGCCCACTGGGACCCCGGGGCATTGCGCGAGACACACGCAGCAGGGTTTTAGGACCCCTTGAGTACCACAGGTCTACCAGGAGGCTACGCGGCAGATGGTGATGTATTAATTAGACAGTGCATGACAGGGCGGGCTATCAAGGATGCCCCCGGGGGATCTGTAACAAGCCAGGGACCTCGGGGGGGACAGGGATGGTGCCCCCCCGGCAAATGCCGTGGCTTTTACCGGCCTGGGGATGCAAGCTCCCCGTATCTCCGACGCCAGGGGGCACTGCCCCGTTTAATGTGAAACGTAAGTACATAGTAGGCTACATGGAGACATGCCCAAACCGGCACCCTACAGGTAGGGGTGCTGGGGATTAGTTGTCATGCCACGTCAGCGACCGATTGGAAGAACCGTAGCGGGTGGGGGGTCCGCTAACAGGAGCTTCACCCCCCGTTGCGCCCCCTCTCCCCAGACGGGGCGTAACACTTATTATGACCGCTCGATCTCTTCACTAAAGCTACCACTCTAAGGTGTCCTCGGCGTGGAGAGTAAACAGCACCTGCTTGTAAGAGAGGTTTCACTGGCAATCAACCCCAACAGTGACACAAACTCTTTAAGTTCCTTGGTTTGAACTCTGTACCTCTCTAACAAATACTACATATAACAAAATGGGTAACAAACAGTGGTGGCTTGCGTCGCATGACCCATCAACGTAAAGCAGTGCCAGAAATGTAATAACGAGTAATATAAGTGTAGTGAGTGAAACTTACGATACATTGTGGAACAAGCAAGTGAACGAAATATTAGAGCAAAAAAGTAGTGAAGCGAAAGAAAGAGAGAGAGAGAGAGAGAGAGAGAGAGAGAGAGAGAGAGAGCGGAGAGAGAGAGAGAGAGAGAGAGAGAGGAGAGAGAGAGAGAGATGAGAGGAGAGGAGAGAGAGGAGAGAGAGAGAAGAGAAGAGAGAGAGAGAGAGAGAGAGAGAGAGAGAGAGAGAGAGAGAGAGAGAGAGATTTATGGTGTCACACTGACCTCACGACCAAACAAAATATCGTATTCAGCACCTCCTTCCTCATACCACTACCCGTTCACACCACGGCTCATCCACTGAATCCACACGTAAATGTCACACTTTCATAATCAACAGAGTTATCAACCAAGAATAATAACTATGTTCTGTAAATAAACATAAGGCTATACTGACAGCCTCCTGTATATTTGCTGTGGAATCCCGTCATAATCGAGGAGGGACGAAGCTGTTATCGAGAGGACAAGACGCGAGTTGTTAGGGTGAGGACGGACGGAGAGAACGAGAGCACGTCGAAGATCGGCCGGCTCGCATATTCCCATTTTCTGGAAGAGTATGTGGCGTTTACTCTTTAACACGTCGGGTTAGGTTCCGTTAGGTTACACATAGAGTAAGTAAGGTACTCGTAATCGATTCATGGTAACTTTGTGTGGGAATCACAATGAGGGTATTTTCGAGAATATCCTATGGTTAGTTTTGGAGCTTCAGCCAAGCGTCCTCACTCGGAAACCACATACTAGCATAGGTAACGGGAATATGCTGCCGGCTCATTCACTTCCTCCACTTCACTTCCTTGACCGCTCGATCTCTTCACTAAAGCTACCACTCTGAAGTGTCCAGAAAGTGAAGTGTCCTCTGGGTGGGGAGTAAGCAACACTTGCCTGTAAGAGAGGCTTCACTGGCAATCAACCCATACAGTGTCACCGACTCTGTAAGTTCCTTGGGTTGAACCAAAGCCCCGAAAAGCTAAATCTGAGTGTTATTTTGTTGAATATCACTTCACTGGATTTTCACTAACAAAACAAAGAGTTTTTCATATACACATGGCCTTGTTAGGAAGGTACATTATCTTTATCTATAATAATATAAGCGAAAGTGTGTCTGTCTGTCTGTCTGTCTGTCTGTCTGTGTGTGTGTGTGTGTGTGTGTGTGTGGTATAGGTTCCGCCCCCCGTGGCGGAATCCCATCATATGGCACAGTTTTGGAACCAGCTTGACCAGGGAAGGTTTTAAGCCCATTTATAGGATGATCCGATCACTTTTTTTTTCTTACTTTTTTAGCAGCCTATTAGCGAGAATTGTGAGGAAAAAAAAGTGGGTTGCGAGAATTGAGGAAACCTTGATGTAGGGTGATGGGTAATGGGTGAGTGAATGGGTGGGGTGATGGGTAATGGGTGTGGGGTGATGGGTGAGTGAATGGGTGGGGTGTGATGGGTGATGGGTGAGGGAATAGGTGGGGGGTGATGGGTAATGGGTGAGTGAATGGGTGGGGTGATGGGTAATGGGTGTGGGTGGTGATGGGTGGTGAAGGTGAGTGTGGGTGGGGGTGATGGGTGATGGGTGAGGGAATAGGTGGGGGGTGATGGGTAATGGGTGAGTGAATGGGTGGGGTGATGGGTAATGGGTGTGGGGTGATGGGTGAGTGAATGGGTGGGGGGTGATGGGTTGGGGGTGATGGGTGATGGGTGAGGGAATAGGTGGGGGGTGATGGGTAATGGGTGAGTGAATGGGTGTGTGGTGATGGGTAATGGGTGAGTGAATGGGTGGCGGGTGATGGGTAAGGGTGAGTGAATGGGTGGGGGGGTGATGGGTAATGGGTGAGTGAATGGGTTGGGGGTGATGTGAATGGGTTGGCGTTAATACATACATTTCTACATCCATGATTTCAGGAAAGTTAGAAGGGGCTATCCGGAGAGTCTGTGTTTGGTGGGCCTTTGGCCCACCAAACACAGGTGGTGGGCCGAAGGCCCACCAATAGCCCTCCGCAGGAGCTAGCCAAAAAGTCCGCCCGGAGGGCGGCTTTGCGGCTAAGTCAGAATAAAGTGTACAGATGTATGTTTATCAGTTGATTTTTAAGGAAGCATTATAACACTTTAATGGGCACTTATAGAGTTTGTTTAGAAAAAAAATATTTAATGACATTTTCCTTTATTTTGATAAGTAAGAAACAACTTTCACTAGGAACGTTTTTTTTAATACATCATAGTTCTTATGTTATGAACCTCTACAATTTTGTTGAGCTGCCCAGTTATGGTTACTTACTCAATATTTTTTATTTATATTTGTAACTAGGAAAACATAAGAAAACTAAGTTTTTTTTAGATATTTGATATCTCCATAAGCTGATGTTGTATTTTTCTTTGTTTAAGTAATGAAACAACGACATATGGAAATGCAGCTTCGTTTTTGAAGAAAAAAAAATGTCCTTCTCTTATCACAAAAAATCTATATAAATATTGGTTGATCCCAAAATACATAATTGAGCATTAAAAAACTATCACTATATGTAAATATAGTGCTGGTATTATATCATAGTCATCACAAATCAAACACAATTACTACTCATTATTGTCACCGACATTTAAATGTCAAAATATGAACAAGAAAAGAATGATTACTTACCTATATCACACTAAGATGAGGAGAGAAACACAAAGAAAATCTACAGAGTCCACCTGGCCGTGTTCCCTTTTTACAATGAGTCATATCCTCAACGCAAAGCCATATATTGGGAAACTTATACACTAGGCTAACATCTATAATGCTGTTGAGCAGCCTAAACAAGGATACTTCATTCAGAACCTGCATTTAATATGTTTTAAAAATGGCTGAATGTGCCTCAACAATTTTGTTGAGCAGCCTGCTTAAGAGATAAAGGATCTGAGTGGAGATATTACCCATGCATGCATCAAGACGAACAACTATTCGAATGATGGTAACGAGTTTTGATTCTTTAAAAAATACATGATGAAAGCTAAACACAACTACATACATCTGTACGCTATATTTCGTATAATTTACCTTCCTAATATGGTCGCGAGTATACCAAAACATTTCCTTTTGTTAGGGAAAACCTGATATTTAACATAGCAAAACACAGATTTAGCTTGTTTGGGCTAGAAAGAATAATATCAACTATTGGTCGCTAGAACCCTCTGGTCCGCAAATTACCTATCTGATCAAGATTCATGGGCATTTACAACGGGGTCTTAATGCTTAGTGCAGTGGTCCATTAGGAGAGGGAATACACTTACATCAAGCTCAGCCTACATTGCCTCTACCGCCATAGGCATAGGAACAGGCTGTGCCGGGGGCGGGGGGGGGGGCAATGGTACATGCCCCCCCCTATTGTGCTATTTGTTATGCTTGCTTTCTATATTTTCCATTTCTTTGATCCATATCCATAACTTCATATTTCAAATGAATCAAAAACTTTATCCATGATTTCATATATCGATTACTATTCTACTTCCTCCCATCTCTTTTATTCATTCCACAAGCATAGGAACAAGGAGGGCCAGGGAGGCCATGACCCCTCCACTTTAGGTAGGACTTTAAGTGAAAAAATTGGGGGGGGTTTTCTTAAGTTTTCTCACCAGCAACCACTGCTACACCCCTTACTGCTTACTGCTTACACCCCCTTTTTACCACCACCACCAGGTGGCGGTGGTAATGTGCAGAAGGCTGGGATGTCGTGGCGGGATGGTATCACTTTATACAGGCCTTTAATCACCAAGATTGAGTTAAAGTAATCGTCCAGACCATTTCATCATTCCTGATTTGATGTAGTTAGAGTATAGCCATTATCGAGTGTATCAACAATATGTTTTCACTTTTTGCATCCAGTCAGCCGTTTTTTAATAATCCGCAATCAAAATCTGTAAATTCCCCGAATTTCGAAAACGCTGCTGGCAACTGGCAGACGATGCGCCACGGCTCGGTGACATCACTTTAGGGGGTCTCCTCTTCCCGCGCTAATCTAGAAGCACGTAAACACAAGAGATAAATAAATTATAGTACTTGAAGAATTTTGGGTGTTTCTGATAGATTTTTTTTGCGATATGGTATACACATGCATCCTTGATGGGTGCAGCAAGAAAGCTGTGCCTTTCCAGAGATGCTTGCACACGTATCAGACCAATAGGCGAGAAATGTGTAAAAAAAAAATTGTGCGTCGGACGGACGTTGGTGCGTTGGGGTGAAAGTAGGGAAACGGGGCTGGGTGTTGGTGGTGGAGGAAGGGGGTGGGTGTTAGTGGTGGGGGATATGTTGGTAGAGGGGTAAGTGGGTGGGTGTTGGAGGTGGGGAAGAGAGTGGGTGTTGGTGGTTGGGGAAGGGGATGGGTGTTGGTGGTTGGGGAAGTGGGTGGGTGTTGGTGGTGGGGGAAGTGGGTGGATGTTGGTGGTTGGGGTAGGGGGTGGGTGTTGGTGGTGGGGAAAGGGGTGGGTGTTCGGTGGTGGGGGAAGGGAGTTAGTGGTTGGGAAAGGGGATGGGTGTTGGTGGTTGGGGAAGGGGATGGGTGTTGGTGGTGGGGGAAGGGGATGAGAGTTAGTGGTGGGGGAAGCGGGTGGGTGTTGGTAGTGGGGAAGGGGGTGGGTGTTGGTGGTTGGGGAAGTGGGTGGATGTTGGTGGTTGGGGAAGGGGGTGGGTGTTGGTGGTTGGGGAAGGGGATGGGTATTGGTGGTTGGGGAAGTGGGTGGGTGTTGGTGGTGGGGGAAGTGGGTGGATGTTGGTGGTGGGGGAAGGGGATGGGTGTTGGTGGTTGGGGAAGGGGGGGTGTTGGTGGTTGGGGAAGGGGTGGGTGTTGGTGGTTGGGGAAGGGGGTGGGTTTTGGTGGTTGGGGAAGGGGGTGGGTGTTGGTGGTTGGGGAAGGGGGTGGGTGTTGGTGGTTGGGGAAGGATATGGGTGTTGGAACTGGATATGTGGGTGGGAACGGGGGTGGGTGTTGGGGGATGTGGGTTGGGGAAGGGGATGGGTGTTGGAAGTGGGGATGTGGGTGGGAACAGGGATGGGTGTTGTGGGATGTGAGTGGGTGGTGGGGATGAAGTAGAGTGAATAATAGCAGATTCTTGAAGGACTCCAGCCAGCATCCCCCTCTCTCGCTCTCTCTCGGTGAACACCTAAAGTGACGTCATCAATAATATTCGCGGGCCTGTT
>JACEEZ010009022.1:132429-159779 GCA_016584305.1 Chionoecetes opilio
ATGTGGCAGTGTCTTGGAGGAGGAAATCACGGCAGCCATAATGCAGTGCTTTCCAAACATGGTTCACCACGCCAGGCTGAACACACACGCACAGTGAGGAGGAACGGGCCGCTACAACACCCCAGCCATCCCCTCGGCCCTCGGTACAACACCCCAGCCAACCCCTCGGCCCTCGGTACAACACCCCAGCCAACCCCTCGGCCCTCGGTACAACACCCCAGCCATCCCCTCGGCCCTCGGTACAACACCCCAGCCATCCCCTCGGCCCTCGGTACAACACCCCAGCCAACCCCTCGGCCCTCGGTACAACACCCCAGCCATCCCCTCGGCCCTCGGTACAACACCCCAGCCATCCCCTCGGCCCTCGATACAACACCCCAGCCATCCCCTCGGCACTCGGTACAACACCCCAGCCATCCCTCGGCCCTCGGTACAACACCCAGCCAACCCCTCGGCCCTCGCTACAACACCCCAGCCATCCCCTCGGCCTCGGGACAACACCCAGCCATCCCCTCGGCCCTCGGTACAACACCCCAGCCATCCCCTCGGCCCTCGCTACAACACCCCAGCCAACCCCTCGGCCCTCGGTACAACACCCCAGCCAACCCCTCGGCCCTCGCTACAACACCCCAGCCATCCCTCGGCCCTCGTACAACACCCCAGCCAACCCCTCGGCCCTCGGTACAACACCCCAGCCAACCCTTGGCCCTCGGTACAAACACCCCAGCCATCCCTCGGCCCTCGATACAACACCCCAGCCAACCCCTCGGCCCTCGCTACAACACCCCAAGCCATCCCTCGGCCCTCGATACAACACCCAGCCAACCCCTCGGCCCTCGCTACAACACCCCAGCCATCCCCTCGGCCCTCGGTACAACACCCCAGCCATCCCCTCGGCCCTCGCTACAACACCCCAGCCAACCCCTCGGCCCTCGCTACAACACCCCAGCCAACCCCTCGGCCCTCGCTACAACACCCCAGCCATCCCTCGGCCCTCGGTACAACACCCCAGCCATCCCCTCGGCCCTCGGTACAACACCCAGCAACCCCTCGGCCCTCGCTACAACACCCCAGCCATCCCCTCGGCCCTCGGGACAACACCCCAGCCATCCCCTCGGCCCTCGGTACAACACCCCAGCCATCCCCTCGGCCCTCGCTACAACACCCCAGCCAACCCTCGGCCCTCGGTACAACACCCAGCCAACCCCTCGGCCCTCGCTACAACACCCAGCCATCCCCTCGGCCCTCGATACAACACCCCAGCCATCCCCTCGGCCCTCGCTACAACACCCCAGCCAACCCCTCGGCCCTCGGTACAACACCCAGCCATCCCCTCGGCCCTCGCTACAACACCCCAGCCAACCCTCGGCCCTCGGTACAACACCCCAGCCAACCCCTCGGCCTCTCGCTACAACACCCAGCCATCCCCTCGGCCCTCGATACAACACCCCAGCCAACCCCTCGGCCCTCGGTACAACACCCCAGCCAACCCCTCGGCCCTCGCTACAACACCCCAGCCATCCCTCGGCCCTCGGTACAACACCCCAGCCAACCCCTCGGCCCTCGCTACAACACCCCAGCCATCCCCTCGGCCCTCGGTACAACACCCCAGCCAACCCCTCGGCCTCGCTACAACACCCAGCCATCCCCTCGGCCCTCGCTACAACACCCCAGCCAACCCCTCGGCCCTCGGTACAACAACACCCCAGCCATCCCCTCGGCCCTCGGTACTACACCCCAGCCAACCCCTCGCCCTCGGTACAACACCCCAGCCATCCCTCGGCCTCGGTACAACACCCCAGCCAACCCCTCGGCCCTCGCTACACAACACCCCAGCATCCCCTCGGCCCTCGGTACTACACCCCAGCCATCCCCTCGGCCCTCGGTACAACACCCCAGCCAACCCCTCGGCCCTCGGTACAACACCCCAGCCAACCCCTCGGCCCTCGGTACAACACCCAGCCAACCCTCGGCCTCGGTACAACACCCCAGCCAACCCCTCGGCCCTCGGTACAACACCCCAGCCAACCCCTCGGCCCTCGGTACAACACCCCAGCCATCCCTCGGCCCTCGGTACAACACATCAGCCAACCCTCGGCCCTCGGTACAACACACCAGCCAACCCCTCGGCCCTCGGTACAACACCCAGCCAACCCCTCGGCCCTCGGTACAACCCCCAGCCAACCCTCGGCCCTCGGTACAACACCCCAGCCAACCCCTCGGCCCTCGGTACAACACCCCAGCCAACCCCTCGGCCCTCGGTACAACACACCAGCCAACCCTCGGCCCTCGGTACAACACCCAGCCAACCCCTCGGCCCTCGGTACAACACACCAGCCAACCCTCGGCCCTCGGTACAACACACCAGCCAACCCCTCGGCCCTCGGCACAACACACCAGCCAAAACCCCTCGGCACCTCGGTACAACACCCCAGCCAACCCCTCGGCCTCGGTACAACACCCCAGCCAACCTCTCGGCCCTCGCTACAACACACCCAGCCAACCCCTCGGCCCTCGGTACAACACACCAGCCACCCCTCGGCCCTCGGTACAACACCCAGCCAACCCCTCGGCCCTCGGTACAACACACCAGCCAACCCCTCGGCCCTCGGCACAACACACCAGCCATCCCCTCGGCCCTCGGTACAACACCCCAGCCAGCCCCTCGGCCCTCGGTACAACACCCCAGCCAACCCCTCGGCCCTCGGTACAACACCCCCCAGCCATCCCCTCGGCCTCGGTACAACACCCCAGCCAACCCCTCGGCCCTCGGTACAACACCCCAGCCAACCCCTCGGCCTCGGTACAACACCCCAGCCAACCCCTCGGCCCTCGCTTACAACACCCCAGCCATCCCCTCGGCCCTCGGTACAACACCCCAGCCAACCCCTCGG
The DNA here is from genome assembly GCA_016584305.1 of Chionoecetes opilio. Classification (NCBI taxonomy): domain Eukaryota; kingdom Metazoa; phylum Arthropoda; class Malacostraca; order Decapoda; family Majidae; genus Chionoecetes; species Chionoecetes opilio. The sequence goes on from JACEEZ010009022.1 coordinate 135,324, forward strand.
CCCTCGGCACAACACCCCAGCCAACCCCTCGGGCCTCGGTACAACACCCCAGCCAACCCCTCGGCCCTCGGTACAACACCCACAGCCAACCCTCGGTACAACACCCCAGCCAACCCTCGGTACAACACCCCAGCCAACCCCTCGGCCCTCGGTACAACACCCCAGCCATCCCCTCGGCCCTCGGTACAACACCCCAGCCAACCCCTCGGTACAACACCCCAGCCATCCCCTCGGCCCTCCGTACAACACCCCAGCCATCCCCTCGGCCCTCGGTACAACACCCCAGCCATCCCTCGGCCCTCGGCACAACACCCAGCCAACCCTCGGCCCTCGGCACAACACCCAGCCAACCCTCGGCCCTCGGTACAACACACCCAGCCATCCCCTCGGCCCTCGGTACAACACCCCAGCCAACCCCTCGGTCTTCGGTATACAAGCGCTCGTCTGCCACAGTAAAAAGATTCACCTTCGAGTTGGCATCAACATTCACGTTGCGTACATTAAACACCATATGCATCAAACAATGTATTCCTTGGGTATTATACACGTACTATGGGTTTGCATGCACATGATAAATAAACAATTAAGATATATGCTAAGGAAATAGTTACTTACTGTTATCTTCTCACACCAGGTCAGCAATACCGTCACGTGGCAATGTCTTCACCTATATATCTGTACAACAATGAGGTATTTGCACACTCACCAGTCTCGTTGGGCGTGCAGGGCCGTCCCTCTGCCTGGCGCCAAGACACTTCACACAAATACTATGTGGGAGATCTTGTGGCACGCAAAGATGGTGGGTTGCACAGCCTACGTGACGGTGTAAAGAGTACCGGGATTGGCGACAAGGAAGTGCAGTGCGGAGATTGCTTGCTAGACTACTCGACCCACGTGACAACTCGCCCCAGACAACTCGACCTCGCCGCGAGACAACTCGACCTCGCCTAAAAGACAGCTCGACCCACGGAAAAAGACAAGTCGACCCACATCGGCGAAGGCGGAGAAAGCATTTACTATATTTGTTACTGTTTCCACATGTCGCATACATATACGTTTTCCATATTGTGACTACGCAAAACTGTAGTTTTCGAAAGAAAAAAATAATAATAATAAATTCTCAATCAGAAAAAGCACTAAAATTTTGCCGGGAAAAATTAGTCAGGGTCTTAAAAGCTTTAATGAAACCTAACCTAACCTTATAGGTTTTAATGAAACCTAACCTAGCCTTAACCACAAAGTATACCTAACCTAACCTAACCTAACCTAACCTAACCTTAACCACAAAGTATACCTAACCTAACCTAACCTAACTTTAACAACAAAGTATACCTAACCTAACCTAGCCTAACTTTAATTTAAATTATTTTATAATTATATATATTATTTTATATTATATATACAAATATATATATATATAATATATATACATTATATATATATCAATATATATATTATATATATATATATATATACATATATATATATATATTATATATAATATATATATATATATCTATATATATATATACATATATATATATATATATATATATATATATATATATAATTACTTTTAAATATAATGGTTATATATTGGGTCGACTTGTCCTGGGTCGACTTGTCCTGGGGCGAGTAGTCTCACGATTGGGTCGACCTGTCTTGGGTCGACCTGTCTCAGGTCGATTTGTCACTTGGGTCGACTTGTCCAGGCTCCCGGAGATTGAGTGAGTCGTGAGAGCAGGTATGAGGGTGACGCCGGCCGCTCCGCTCCGACACCCACGACACCCGCAGACAAGGTCCAACTCCAATAAGGCTCGTCAATCGTCATGACATAGGTTATACACAGCCGTATATTAACGCCTTGATGATTGATTAAACACTTCACATCGGCACGGAATCCTGAAGCAAGGGAAGTAACCCTTGGCACAGACGCAAGGGAGAGGGAGGGAGGGAGGCGGTGGTCATGGTGCGCTGACAGCGGCCTCCGCCACCACGGACGCCACGCCGGCAAGGTCTCCACAAAGTAACTAAGAACGTTACTCTGGGTCTCCCTAGGCTCATCATGGGATACGCTTTACGCAGCCGTATAATAACGTCTTGGTGATTGTTTCAACACTTCACATCGGCACCAAGGATAACAACACACGAGGGAAACACTACACACACGCGGCCGTAATCCCCACCGCCGGGCAGACGCGGTAGCCACTGCTGCCTCCCGGGGGCCGGACCTCCCGGGCTACCCAGGCAGCCTCAGCCTGGCGCCTCAGGTGGCAAGGCAGCCCATCATAAACACCTTGTTGTTACCCCCACCCTTGGGTTGCATCATCGATACACTGCAATAAACATGCATATCACTTTGGTGCATTGATATTCTAAGACTTCATCAGCAATGGTCCTCGAATTCACCAGAAAATCAACATTATAGATCAAAGAATCTATTCCATTGGCATCGTCCCCAAGTGCTCCGGGTGTTGATGTCATGGAGGGAATTGATGACTAAGAAGACAGGTTACCGGAGCCAAGTTACTGCACTGCTCGTACACAACTATACTTCACCACATTTATAACTCACGTATGCATAAGATAGATAACATGTATATTCCTATAAGAAAATAATTAATCCTATTGGCAAACTGGAAACTTTTGTTCGCATCGCGGTTCACAACACTCGGCATTGCTTCGAGTCGTCCCGGAACCCAGGCAACCCTGAGACGTGCCTCCATGCCAGACACCGCGCGATGACAACACTGGCGAGGAGTTGCCAGGCAAGGCTCGTCTGCCATCAATACCTGCTGGGCTAAACGAGACGTGGTTGTATTCAGACATGGCTGCCTCATAGCGTGCTTTGGTGTGCACTATGAACACCAGACACGCACATCCTCCCATGCCTAACACTGCACGCCACACTAACAAGACGACTTGCCGGTCATACTCGTTATAGCAGTGAGGCCACGACAGCGCCAACGAGGAGGGCAGTGCGGTGGGCTGGACGTCATGGTGGGGACATTACTACTGTACCTCTACTAATTACTACTGTACCGCGCAAATAACAAATACTTCAAATTTCAATACCTTTTAATCTATAATAATATAAGCGAAAGTGTGTGTGTGTGTGTGTCCGCGATAGGTGTCGCCCCCCGTGCCCCAATCCCATCATATGGCACAGTTTTGGAACCAGCTCGACCAGGGGCAACTTTTAAGCCCACTTATGAGATGATCCGATTACTTATTTTTTTTTTTTTTTTTAGCAGCCTATTAGCGAGAATTGTGGAAAAAAAATGTGGGTTGCGAGAATTGAGGAAACCTTGATGTAGGGTGATGGGTAATGGGTGAGTGAATGGGTGGGGTGATGGGTAATGGGTGTGGGGTGATAGGTAATGGGTGTGGGGACGTGGGGTGTTGGGTAATGGGTGTGGGGTGATGGGTGAGTGAATGGGTGGGGGGTGATGGGTGAGGGAATAGGTGGGAGGTGATGGGTAATGGGTGAGTGAATGGGTGTGTGGTGATGGGTAATGGGTGAGTGAATGGGTGGGGGGTAGTGGGTAATGGGTGAGTGAATGGGTGGGAGGTGATGGGTAAGGCGTTAATACATACATTTCTACATCCATGATTTCAGGAAAGTTAGAAGGAGCTATCTGGAGAGTCTGTGTTTGGTGGGCCTTCGGCTCACCAAACACACTCTCCAGAAAGCTGTGTTTGGTGGGCCGAAGGCCCACCAATAGCCCTCCGCAGGAGCTAGTCAAAAAGTCCGCCCGGAGGGCGGCTTTGCGGCTAGTAGTAAATAAAGCATGATACGCTAATTGTGTGATGGCTGGCTGAGCGTGATGACCCTATAAGTACTACACCTGTCGATGCAAAAGTCGACTGGCGTGAAAATATTGCCATGATTCATTACGTAATCACACAGAGCAAGACAGACACAACCCAATAGTTATCAACGAGCACAATACAATATCAGTGTTTTCATATATCTAAAGGCAGTGGTTGCCGCGTGCGATAAAATGAGCGATAAACGATAAACGATAATTATCGCTGAGGTCAAACCTTTTATCGTTTATCGTTTATCGCAAAGTTTTCTAAAATTATCGCTCATTCACTTACCGCTAGTCCCAAAAAATGAGGAACGATAAACGATAAATTCAAAGACGACTTTTGTAAAAATTAGAAAATGTGCACGGCGGCAATAGTCACAACAGCCCGCCTGACGTTTTCAGACCTGAAAAACCTCATATGAGAGCTGCCAAGTGTGTGTGTGTGTGTGTAGCTGGCCAATCACAGCTGCAGTGCGCCAGTCAGGGTTGCCAATCTTGGTACTAAAGTGCCAGATTTGGTACTATTGGTAGTATCAAGTACGACTTTACCATTTTCTGGTACTAATCTGTGAGGTGCATATCTAGAAGAAATTGAAGAACTTAATAAATTAGATAGATTAAATGAAGAGGTGGCTAAGGAAGCCAGCGACGACCCATTTGCCTTCCTGGAGAGCCCCACTGTCATGGAGGAGGATGGGTCCAACATTGGGGAGCTCATCAAGAAGGAGGTGGACACCTGGGGCAGGAGCAAGGTGGCAGAGGTGAAGCCTGGGCAATTCCCCAGCATGCACAGGGAGAAGTGGATCTCGCTGTTCATCAAGTACAACACGGCCTTGCCCAGCTCTGCTGCCGTGGAGCGCATGTTCAGCACTGCTGGTGACGTCCTCAGGCCCAAGCGTGCAAGCATGACCAGCGACAGGTTTGAGAAGCTGGTCTTCACCAAGGGAAACATGCAGCTCCTGGATGCTGTCTTGAGGAGGGAGAGGAGGGAGGGAGAGTGTGACTCAGAGAGAGAGACTGATGTGGAATAGAACTTGTAGGCCATAGACTGGTTCTAGTGACAGTTTTTGTTTAGTTTAATTAATTTTCACTGTGGAAAAATAGTTTGTATGCTTTTTTTAATATTTCAACTAAATAAAGGCACTTATCATTTATCGCTTTTGTTATCGCAAGTTAAAAAAAATTTATCGCTATCGTTTTATCGTTTATCGCTTACCGCAGGTTGGGTTTTGAAATTTTTTATCGTTTATTGTTTATCGCATGTTGGGGAAAAAATTATCGTTTTATCGTTATCGCAAGTTGAAAAAAAAGTTATCGCGGCAACCATTGTCTAAAGGTATACCAAGATGTGTGCGTGTGTGCTGCCATCATATACTCATCGCTCAAACAGAGGGATTGATTGATTGTAATGCCAAAAAAGATGAAATGTGCCAGACATCAGAGGTCATATGGCACTATGGCAAAGGATAAAAAAAAGGGAAGGGTTAGACTGCAGGGGTCGGCAACCTCCGGCCCGCGGGCCAGATCCGGCCCGCAGAGTCCGAACTCATGGCCCGTCACCCTGCTTGATATTTATATAACAATCCGGCCCGCAACAGCCTAGCCAACTAAATGAGTAAGTCGGCACCTCTCTCGTGATCTCGTGATCTCTCGTGATCGCGCCGGGTAGCGCGGGGCAAATTTGCATGACTGAGATCTTTACCACAGAAGCACCACGGAAAATCGCCATGGAGAAAATGACTACATGGCAACACGCGATCATGTCGAGAGGCGCCGACGTGGGACTGGCCACTATCGTGGCATCTGGCAACTCTGCATTACACGTGACGTCCCATGAGCAGTCTTCCCTCACCACCAACGGTCACGCCAGCGGCCAGTCTCCGTAGGAGTTCGTACTGAGAAGAGGTATGCATCAAACCTTCTTAGTCTGCAATGTACTTTTATCATTAGGGAATGTGGATAATATAAAGTGCATTTCTTGCTGCTACTTCTCTCTCTCTCTCTTCTCTCTCTCTCCCCTCTCTCTCTCTCTCTCTCTCTCTCTCTCTCTCTCTCTCTCTCTCTCTCTCTCTCTCTCTCTCCTCTCTCTCTCCTCTCTCTCTCTCTCTCTTCATTCACCCACTTCACCCAGCCTCCAAGCTCACAACCACATTCACGCTCACTTGTTACTCGTATCGGTAGGTCCTGTCCCGCCCGCCCGCCCAATTCAGACAATGGCTTACTGAGCCTTACTCAAACACATGCACGCACACTCAAACACGCCCATTCAAACACACGCACGGTCACGCCCAACGCAGGGGCGTAACACTATGTTTGTCACAAAATACTGTGTGGACGTCTGTATCGAAATTTTAATTACTGTATGCATATTTTTTACTATGTAAAAGTCTTGCATGTATTCGTGTCTAACATTTGGATAATTATTTCGCACTTTGTGCTTATTCTTTATTTTTCTTCCTTTTTAGCCAATCATCATGTCTGCAATTGTTAAGAAGAGGAAAGTAGACCTCGAGTGTCGGGCCTTCAACCCTGAGTGAGAGAAGTACTTTTTCACTGAACGCTTTGGACAGGCCCAGTGCCTCATTTGCTTGAAGACTGTGGCTGTCCTCAAAGAATATAATATGCGCCGCCACTGGGAGACACAGCACCAAGCATCGAGCTTTGCATCGATTTCTGCTGCCGAGAGGAAGGAGGCCATTGTCAAACTGTCAGGCAACCTGCAGAAAAGCACTTCACTCTTCCGTAAGCAGACTACTGAGGCTGACAAAGTGACGCGCGCCAGCTATGAGGTTTCCCGCCTCCTTGCTCGCCGGATGAAGCCATTCACAGACGGGGACTTTATCAAGGAGTGCATCATGGTTGTGATAGATTCCCTCTGTCCTGGAAAGCGTTCTGCCTTTGAAAGTGAGAGCCTTTTACCCCGCACTGTTTGTCGTCGCATTGAGGAGATGTCAAACAGCGTGAACGACTCGCTTAAGACCTGTTGCTCAAATTTCGATGCCTTCTCTCTCGCTCTTGATGAAAGCACAGACATGAAGGACACAGCCCAGCTGGCGATTTTCATTCGTGGAGTCACTGCTGCCCTTCAGGTTTATGAGGAGTTTCTCCAGCTTGTTCCATTGCACGGCACCACCACTGGGCAAGACATCTTCGACGCCGTGCTTCAGTGTGTGAAGCAACACTCCCTTGACCTGTCCCGTCTCGTGTGCGTGACGACCGACGGTGCCCCAGCAATGACTGGAAAGAAGAAGGGTGCCGCCTCACTGCTAGTGCGTCACTGTGAGGCCGCCGGACACACCCAGCCCATCCACAAGGTGCACTGCATCATCCACCAAGAGTCCTTGTGCTCCAAGTCTGCCAACCTTACTGATGTCATGTCTGTAATCGTGAAGGTTGTCAACTCCATCCTCTCCCGTAGCGTTAACCACCGCCAGTTCCAGGCACTAACGGACGAAGTAACGCACACTATGGTGACCTGCTTTACTTCTGTGAGGTCCGCTGGTTGAGTCATGGAGCCATGCTGTCCCGCGTGTGCGACCTGCAGCAGGAGATCGCCACATTCCTCCGTCAGAAGAACCTCCCCGGTGCTGATCATTTTTCCAACCCGCAATGGCTTGCTCGTCTGGCCCTGCTCACAGATATCACTACGCACCTAAATGACCTCAATGTGAAGCTGCAAGGCAAAAACATTCTAGTCACAGACATGTATTCGCACATCACCGCCTTCGAGGTAAAGCTGCGCTTGTGGGAGGCTCAACTGGCTGCTAGTCAGTTTATGCATTTTCCTCGTAATGCGGCTTGTGCACCTGATGACGTGGACCTGAACACTTGTGTTGGTGTTGCCACCTCTTTGAGGGAGGAATTTGCCTCCCGTTTCACAGGTGTCAGGCCACTGGCTCCGGACTTCAAGCTGTTCACCTCCCCCTTTGACTTCCCTGTGGACGAAGCCCCTGCCCCCCCGCAGATGGAGTTGGTGGAGCTTCAGTGTAATGACGAACTGAAGGCAAAGTACCGTATCGCTTCTCCACTGTCCTTCTTCTGTTACCTCGTCCTCCCTTCTAACTAATTTCCAAATTACATTGAGCATGTAAAACGCATCGTTGCCATGTTAGGCAGCACTTACTGTTGTGAACAACTCTTTTCAAAAATGAAATATACAAAGTCTCGCATTCGCTCCCAGCTAAGTGACCGCCACCTCAATGACATTCTGCTCTTTTCTACCTCATCAATCGATCCAGACATTGAATCACTTTTCCATGGCAAACAGCACCAACCATCCCACTAATTTGCATGTCTCTTGATAAAACTGTTTGCTGCAGTCACTGATTTGCATGTTTTTCAATAAATTTCTAGTAATTTAGTCACTGGTTTGCCTGCTTTTCTACAAAAAATGTGTATATTGTCACAAACTGTTTTCTGCAGTCACTGATTTGCATGTATTTCAATCAACTTCTTGTAATCTAGTCACTGATTTGCATGTATTTCAATCAATTTCTTGTAATCTAGTCACTGCTGGCCCTGCTCGCCTGCTTTTCTATATTTTTTTGTATATTGTTACAAACTGTTTTCTGCAGTCAATGATTTGCATGTTTTTCAATAAATTTCTTGTAATCTAGTCACTGGTTTGCCTGCTTTTCTATAAAAAATTTGTACACTGTCACTTTTGGGTTCTCTTTGGCACTCCGGCCCGCAGGCTACTCCTAGAAGCTTTCTCTGGTCCTCGTACTGAAAAGGTTGCCGACCCCTGGGTTAGAGAAAGAGTGAAGCGGTGAAGGAAGGGGAGAGGAACGCGATGTTACAGCAGGATGGTTAAATCAAATGAAGGATGTGTAAATGTTGCAGGGTTGTTTGATTTAAATCATGTTGATTTTAATCACTGATCAATTTTTTTTTTTTAAAGAATCACTGATTTAAATCAAATTAAAAAACTTTATTTGAAAACGAGAGGGGAAAGAAGGAAAATTAAGCCAATGGGCTTTATGAACACCAATTTTATCATTGTAGTATAATGATATCATAATGAGACTAAATGAGTGGTGCGGGGGAACCCACTGTGGCACTTTTAGAAAGCAAATTGCCATGTGGCTGTTTTTACAGCAGAAATATTTTTTTCTCAATGATATATATTTTATTGTTGTACTGTACAAAAAGCCACACTACTATAACCAAAAGTTGAATGTGCATGTTACTTTTATTTATAACTAGCCGCAAAGCCACCCTCCGGGCGGACTTTTTGGCTAGCTCCTGCGGAGGGCTATTGGTGGGCCTTCGGCCCACCAAACACAGACTCTCCAGATAGCCCCTTCTAGCTTTCCTGAAATCATGGATGTAGAAATGTATGTATTAACGCCAAGCTATTCACATCACCCCCAGCCCATTCACTCACCCATTACCCATCACCCCCCACCCATTCACTCACCCATTACCCATCACCACACACCCATTCACTCACCCATTACCCATCACCCCCCATCTATTCCCTCACCCATCACCCATCACCCCCCACCCATTCACTCACCCGTCATCCCACACCCATTACCCATCACCCCACCCATTCACTCACCCATTACCCATTACCCTACATCAAGGTTTCCTCAATTCTCGCAACCCACTTTTTTTCACAATTCTCGCAAATGGACTGCTAAAAAAAAAAAAAAGGTGATCGGATCATCTCATAAGTGGGCTTAAAACCTTCCCCTGGTCAGCCTGGTCCAAAACTGTGCCATATGATGGGATTCCGCCACGGGGGGCGGAACCTATACCACACACACACACACACACACACACACACACACACACACACACACACACACACACACACACACACAGAGACAGACACACTTTCGCTTATATTATTATAAAAAAGCCCAAAGTGAATATTAACAAAATTTTACATATGCATTATGATTTTCAAACCAAAAAAAAATATAATTCTGTGTTCATCCGGCGCAAAGTAAATTATTACTACTCCAAAATGATATAACATTTTTATTTAAACCAATTGCATAGTGTCCTAGTGGAATTAGCATTTTCATTCAAGAAAAAGTATAGGATAAATATAAAAGTACCCATAATTGTACAAATTCGTTTGCATGTTTATATACAGAGTTAGGTAGCTAAAGAACCAAAGTATCTTGTACAATGCATATAATAAAACAAATTCACTTGATATTTAATGTTAGACCCAAGAAAGAATTTTAAGCCTCATCATGTATTCATTTGAGGAGGAGGTGTTTATTCATGGACTTCAAAAAGGAAAAACAAGTTTTGCTGACTTCTCTGTACCGAGGCGGTTGCCTTCAGGTTGGAGTGTACTGTTCTCTGCAGATTATGTTATAAACCCATGCAAAATCACCCCCAACCCATTCACTTCACCCAATTACCCATCACCCCCCACCATTCACTACCCATTACCCATCACCCCCCACCCATCACTACCCATTACCCATCACCACACACCCATTCACCACCCATTACCCATCACCACACACCCATTCACTAACCCATTAGCCATCACCCCCCATCTATTCCTCACCCATAACCCCATCCACCCCCCACCCATTCACTCAACCATCACCCCACACCATTACCCATCACCCCACCCCATTCAATCACTCATTACCATCACCCGACATCAAGGCTTCCTCAAGTATCGCAAACCATTTTTTCACCAAATTACCGCTAATAGGCGGCTAAAAAAAAAAAAAAAAAAAAAAAAAAAAGTGATCGGATCATATCATAAGGGGGCTTAAAAACTTCCCTGGTCAACCTGGTTCCAAAAATGTGGTATATGATGGGATTCCGCCACGGGGGGCGGAACTATACCACCAACACACACACACACACACAGACATACACAAACACTTTCGCTTGTTATTAATATAGATTCCACTTTATATGCATTTTTTAATTCACTTATTTTTATCTCGTTTAGTTATAAATAGGCCTACCGTAGATAACAGTGAAGTCGCCACCTGCATGAAGTCGGCCAGGGGGCGCCCAATATTACGAATTATAGCATTCACAATGATTTGTATGTGCCACTGAAGAGTTAACACAGTAGTTATATCATGGCTGTATAATCTACCCTGTTTCAGCCGATTTTGTTTCTGATTTGTATCTGCAAATATAACGGTTGCGCATTTGCTGTCGCACGTTTTGTCTCGCGCACGATGACAGACAGAGCTCTTCGAGCGACCAAGACCGCAGACTTTGCCAGGGCAGGGATGCTCGAAAATCCCGTAAGGACAAATTACGAGTGTATGGCTACAATAACCTTACGAGGGTGGGCTGAGGGAATGCTCGTACCGAACCGTCACTCCCGTACGAGGATTCATTGGCCTGAGGGCGGGGAATATTAGGATATTCTATGAACACTGGGGAAATTCTGCTGACCAAGCACAGAGCAGCGCCTAGCATGAATGCGCCATGATTTGGCAACCACGTTGCTCTCAGCTGATTCTTGTTTACTTTTCTCGTTGGTCACGATTTAAACGGAGGAGGAAGCAATTTGTCGGTTTTTTTTTTAAAAGTATTACATAGAAGGGACGAGGCAGCACCAAAAGCAAGAAGATGAGGCGCCCAAAAACAAAAAACTTCACAGAAGAAGAACTTTCGTTCTTATTAAAGAAGTGGGGCAGAAGGACATAATTGTAAGCAAAATGGTGGCCGTGTTACCGCTCGAATGCAAAAAATGACCTGGGACTGCATAGCAAGTGCCGTTAATGCCGTGGGGAATGTTGTGAGAGAGGGAGAAGTGAGGAAGAAGTATGTTGACTTCGGCCGCTGGTGAGAAGAGGGCTACAGCACTCAAAAGAGAGCGGAGTCTGACAGGTAAGACTTTGCAGGTTTCCTTCATTTTAAAGACTAACAATTACGATTGAGTAAAGATCCTACCAACAATCTGATGATTTATATCTGTAAAGTTCCCCCCCCCAGGTACGTTTAGGGACGTAATCAATGCCCAGTTAGGTCAGTTGAACTAATAGAGGGTCTGAGATGAAAGCCCACCAGTTCTGTCACAGGAGAGTGTGGCCAAGAGGAATTTGGTTGAAATTGAATTGAACTGATGTATTTAACAAATGCCCACAATCGATCATAGTATACCCCGATTTCAGGTCGAGTGTAATGGTTCTGTAACCACCAATATATAAACTGTATAATTTATTTACGTAAAAGCTTGCCTACCGGATATAACACTAAGTCGCCAGAACAAACGTTTCTTTTTATGTATAGGGACGTGTGGTGGCGTAATATTTACATTTATACATCCATGATTCAGAACAGTTAGAAGGGGATATCGGGGAATCTGTGTTCAGTGTGTCTTTCAAATCGGTGTCATATTATGGCTATTAATTAAACAAAATTACAAAACTTCACCCGAGTGGAGAACTACACTAAGATCGCCAAGCTAGTGTTATGTTCTGAGTGTCCTCCGCGTCGGTCGTCGCCCGAAAAAGAAAAAAAAAAAGTGAAATTTGAAAAAACCGTACCGTAATATACTTGCAGATTACAAAGCATAAAACAACACTGAAAACGTAGATGATACAGTCATGATGATAAACTGCTGTGTATCATCTTCAGTGGCACATTTACAAACAGTAGTGATGCTATCATCGTAATATTTGGCGACTGGGCGACCATTAGTGCAGTTGGCGGACTCTAGTGTTATCTACCGGTAAAAGTGGATTCTCATTGCGTAGCTAAGGGGGGGGGGGGGCGACCGGGGGGCTAGCTATTGAAAAACGCTCCCCGGGACACAAAAGAGGGGGCCCTAAAGTGCATCACTCAATCAGTGCTGAAAATAATTCGCACTCAACCACTGCTGAAAATAATCGGATTAAAAGGATTTAGGGCATTGAAAGATTCTCAGAAAATGCCAAAATGCAACCCAAAATATGTCATTTCGAGAAAAAAAAATCCTGGAACTGGGGTGCCCCCAGTCTTGTGCCTCTCCCCCCAAAACACCTGCACACTTTAGAGGGGCCCCTCAGGAATAATCCCCCCGGGTCCCCCAAATGTCTGACGGGGGCCCCCCCCCCCCCCCTGATCTACTAAGAAACATAGGTTGCCTAAAAATCATCGTAAAAACACATCAGAATAGGGAGGAAGAAGTTAGTCCCATAAAAAAATAACATATGCTAGACAACTCAAAAATGTGCCAAGATTCTTACGTAACCCAATCTGTTATCTTCATTCCACCTGGACCTATCTAGTAAAATGTTACCTGTGCCCGAAAAAAGCAAACTATGATATAACCTAATGATTATTTGCAACATATTCGATGTCATCACATTATCTTAATTTATCATGGGGCTCTATGATAAAATAAGTTAGAGCTTTATTCACATTGGATTTATTGGTCATTTCATTTTGATTGGACATTTATGTCCACATTATCTTAATTTATCATGGGCTCTATTATTAAATAAGTTAGAGCTTTAGGATCACATTGGATTGGTAAATGATAATTTTGGCAGTAATCAGAGTTAATTTTAGTAATTTTGAGTTAATCCTTTGTGGTAATATAACTGTTTCCTTTAAGCACCTATAATAAAACTTATTCAATCTAATACCACTGGTGTGCTAACTGAAGATAGCTAAAATTGCTTGGATGCCAATTAGCTATTTAGTTGATTTCTGGAAACTAGTTGTTCTAATTTTTTTATGTATATAGAAAAGTGAGCAGCCGTGGGTTACGTGTAAGCTGTAATAATATTTTCAGCTAAAATCATACGAAACCATGGATCTACATAACTCACAAACAAAACACTTCGTTCAATAAGTTAAGAATTGATGTGCTTACTCTAGTACAGGTTTATTCTTGGGCACTAAAATATCACATATTTGATTATATCAACTTCCAGGAGGAGGAACTAATGAAGTGCCGGAGCTGACCCCCCTGAAGAGGAAATGGGCTCAGCATAATAGAGGACAGAGCGTTTTTGGAGACAGAAATTTCCGAGGACTGGAGATAAAGTCAACTAGGTACGTAATTTCAAAAGGGGGATGAGAGTTAGGATATCTTTATTCTACCATTACCTTCTGATACTTTTTTATTATCCTCTCTGATAAATTATTTTCAATATTGCTGTATATGTTTTTAAACTTATAAGGGACACATCAGTATGTATTTCGTTGTAAACTTTAAAAGAACGACATCTTAAAATTGAAATAGGGAAGCATTCACCTGAGATTCCTCGTAATACCTTGAATAATTTTGACGGTCTTGTCCATTTTAATTACAATTTCAAACCACCCCAACATAAACATAGGAACCTATCTTAAATGAAGGAAATAACAAGAACATATAAGTAATGAATATATAAAACACACAGACACACAGGATAGCAAACTTAATAATGTTTGAATTGAAAGGACTAGAAGAATAAGTTTTTTTAAATTTTATAGGCAAATGGTAAGCTATCACGTAAGAAAAATATATACAAACAACAGATGGGGAGGACAGGACCACACGAGTATAGTGTAATGTTACAACTAAAGAAGAAATACACAAAACATAATTTTTTTCATTGTCTGTATCCAATCACTGTTCAGAATTCTATGTACTTAACTCACTTCAGTTTCATATAGAGTTTATTATTCGTATTTGCTATTTGAGGCTTTGGGTGAAACCATGGGTTATCTATCTAATCATTTCCAGGAAGTGATAAACCCAGCAGAACCAGTGTGCCAACGCAGATCCTGAAGTAAGTGGTACGGCACAATTGGTCCGTCCCTGAAAACCCGTACCACTACTACAGGACCAAATAGAGGCAGTGCTAGTGGAGTGAGGACCAGGAACACAATTATTGTAACACTAGCACTACTGAAAAAATCAAAGAAACAAAAACAAAACAAAATATGCAAAAAGTTTTAACAAACATTCTAGATCTGCAACAAGAGCGCGAGAGGACATAGGACAAAATGCAGAATATATGAGTGTATAGCCAGTTAGTTTAAAAATAATTGCTGATAAAATGTAGGCAGACTCATATTTATGTTATGGGTTATTATGAATCTCACACACACACACACACACACACTTACACTTGTATTCACCTAATTGCAAGCACGGCCTGAGTATAATCATGTGGTCCTGTCTCTGTATGTGTATTTAGCTTGATACTGTTAAATTCAGGGGCCCCGTACCGATCATGATGAAGGTTGAGCGATAACCTTCGCTTGACTGAGGGAAGGTAACCATAAAAGGGATGTTTTTCGGAACGAAGCGCAGCGATGACAGTCAAAGGTCGGCACGAAGGGACACGGGGTAAACCCGTGTATTCGGACCCGACCTTTGACTGTCATCGTGCTCTTAGTTCCGAAAAACATCCTTTTATGGTACCTTCATCAGTCAACGAAGGTATTCGTCTCACCCTTCATCATGACTGGAACGAGCCATGGCACCTTTGCTGGTTTCGTATCTTTTTCTAGTTCATTCTATGTTTATATATTATATGATCAAAATGCACTAAGGAAACCACGTCCTCCTGCTCCCTTTCTATTCTACGGGCAGCTGGATGGGTGAAATCTCTTATCAGCACTACCAATCACAATATCTTCATACTTAAACAGCGGTGTGACCACTGGGCAGAGCAATTTTCACTACAAGCGGAATTTGTTTTGTTCACCTCGTTAGTGAAGTTGCTCTGGTCCAGGGTCACGGCGTTAAGTAGTGAGGATAATGTGATTGGTAGTGACATACGAGGAATGCACCAATCAGCTTGCCACGTAGAAAAGAGGGTGGAGGCAGGGGGGTGGCCTCTTAGTGCATTTTGGACATAATAAATAAAAATAGAATATAGGCCATCTATATTTCTTATGAAATCAACCATCCTCATAGGAGTATAATTCCAGCAGGATATGAGAGGCAAAGAAACGATAGCCACAAAAGTGTGTATTCAGTATCATTGAAAATCTAGAGAGATAGAGACCACAGACCACAGGAACCAGCATGAGTAACATCTCAGGGCCTCTGTTTACAACTAAGTAAATACATATGTACAGTTTTTTACACACCAACAATACATTACATACATATACATACATACCAACAAATACATACATCCACACAAAGACCATACATCGCATAAGACACATGGATGGAAATGTTTAAGGAAAGAATATGGAAAATGTTAATTTGTCTAAATTAAACTTCTTAATACATTCCCTTGTCTAATAAGTGGGTTAGGGTTGCTACACATGATGGCGACCCATGGTGAATAACACCCAGACACACTTCAGCAGATCAGCAGGTCGTGAGTTCATGACAATTGTTAAAGGAATTTATTTTTATTACCCAAAAGAATTTATTTATTACTAGGAATAAGTCTATGAATTTTTAATAATTCAACAAACTCACTGTAATTATCAAACTCTGTACTGATCTATAAGGTCTCGCTACAAACGTCGCATAGATGTCAGTGATGGCCAGGATATTGATAAGTTTTGGTCAACTCTTACCTGTACGAAACGCTCAAGTATTTGTTGAAATTTTGGATTGCGTACTGAGTGATCTAATGAGTGAAGCTTGATTTAAAATTTTGAATATTATTCGGGTAGTTCAACTGTAATACACAGATGTAATGAAATATGAGAGGCCAAGAGAGCACCAATGGAAACATCAGTCGTATTTTCAACAAGTGTCCTGTAGCACACTGAATTGGTACATTTCTCAGCATTAGCAAAGATGATATTTGTCACCAGGGAATGTAGCACCATTCAGTGTGCCTACAGGACACCTGCCTGAAAAATATGAGTCCGGTTTACAGTGGTGCTCTCTTGGCCTCTCAATTTTCAGGTACAATCTGTGTCATTCACAGGTGAACTACCGATAATATTAAAATTTAAAAATCAAGCTTCACTTATTAGTCACTCAGTACCAAATACAAAATTTCAACAACTACTTGAGCGTTTCGACAGGAAGAGTTGACCAAAACTGATAATAATATCCTGGCCATACGGACATCTATGCGACTTTGTAGCAGGACCTTATAAGATCAGTACAGAGTTTGGATAATTACAGTGGAGTTTGTTTTGGAATTATATCATATTTATTATTTATTTTATTCAGATGTGCATATGATTTTTCTACCAACGAATTATGAGGAGAAATATATATATTCCATAATATATTGTGTATCAATATAATTATGCCATTCAAATTACTTGCATGCTACTGTTTTAAAATATAATAATACTGAATATACTTAATTAATTAGAAATATTTTTCAAAGGTAAAATATCGAAGGTGAAATTTTTAAGGCAGGTAAGTGAAATGCAATAAAGTAAACCCTCTCAATACCAAAATAATGATGGGAAACCGATCAAGATTTTCGGTAAAGTTGACCCAGGTCCCCCCCAATAGTTCAAATATAAAGGGTTACGTATGTTTACAGTGATTATTAATGATTATCTTGTGTTGTTTACCTCGTTGAGAGCTGCCGGGCAGCTCTGACGATGACGAGGGAAACAACACAAGATAATCATTACATAATCACATGTAAAATACAGTAAACCCTTTATAATTTGAACTAATTGGGGGGAGACCTGGTCAAATTTTACCGAAAGTCTGAATTATTCGACGGTTAACTCTAGCCCCTCCACAACAATAATAACTCACCAAACATGCCAAAACAGCACAGGAGTATACTTGTACTTACACCAAAACAGGGCTAGACTGAAAGTCTTGACAGTGCAGTTACCACTGTACACTGAGCACTCAGGCGTCACTGAATAGTAAGAATTCAAGTCAAGGATAGTGAGCAACCAAAGAACACGTGGTTTGGATAAGGGAGCACTCTGTGTGGTGGAGATTGTTGCCAGCGGGGAAAGCGCAGAAGACCGAGGCAGCTGCGGCACGAAGGGAGAGGTCAGACTCGCACTAATACGCACGGATAATTAAAACTTATTGACGGGTCGAAATATATTATTTTAGCTAAAATAAAGCTAAAAATATATTTTGAGCCTATCAGTTTGCTTGCTATGGAAAAATTAAAATTGATAAAAAGTAAACTCCACTATTCAAACCCGTATAATTAGAACTTTGGCATAACTAGACAAGTTTCAGACCCATTTCAATTTTTCAACAATTTCCATAATCGAACTGAAGTCTTTGGAAGTGTCCTACTGAAGTGTGAAATCTCCCATGCTGGCCATGATGTCAAAGTATTTTAATCAAACATACCTCTGAATCATTTCCTTCTCTGCACCCACCTGGTGTTCTTCATTGTTGGGAAAGAATCTAGTCATCTCCATCTGTTCTTCCCGAAGCAGCTCTTGCAAGGGATTTACACGCCTAATGCAGAGTGGTGCAACAAACAGCAGGCCCATGGTCGATCTTGCTGCATTTTGTTGGCTCATATGCGAGGTAACCTCATGAACTCATGAAAGCATCAATACCTTGATTTCAGAGACCAAAATGTCTTTTCAATAAACAACACGAGTCTTTCTAGGCTATGATTGTAGCGTCATCTCCTGCCTGTGATGGATGAGCGAATGGACGTAGAGGGGCGGCTCATCAGCATACCCAGTCTCCTGAAATGCAAAATAATAATTTGTCAAATTCTGAAAATAACAGATCAATCGGACATACATTTGGACATATATAGTTTTCCGTGTGTTTGTCTGCTTACAATTAAATAAGCAATATAAGATGATATATTTTAATGTTGGTGATGATGAGGGTACTAAAATTTATGGTATACAGTGTTTCTGAGTAGTTAAATCTTTTTCACTCGATATAAACGGAACAATTCAAGCCCAGGCCGATTCTGGTACATCAAAAAAAATCGCGATCGAACGCCTTCACGACAAAATGACAGATATAAAATGTGGTGTATAGTTATCAAGATTTCCCATAAAAATAGCGCACACATGGAAGCTTTGATAAAATGTGGATATCCATGAATACGGATGCAGATGTAAATATAATTATTTTTTGGAGATCCGGTCTACCGCTAGTATGTATGGCCCCAAAGCCTGCCCAAAACTTATGGGTTGACGCGCCGTTTGCAAAACCCGAAACAATATTTATACAAAATAGATTATTCAGCTTATTTGCATTGGAAAAAGGTAGTAGATGTAAAATGTAAAAAATAGCTAAAATCAGGGTCTCCAGTATATTGAATTGCAATAATTATAGTTCACCGTATATTCATTGTGGTTTTCAAGTCAAATAAAACACTCTTCTTCACATGTGGTGAGGTTTAATGAGAAATGTTTCGCCAAACTAGTGGGCACATCAGGGCTGAAAAACATTATTACAATAGTAAAATTAAGTTAAAGAATACAAATATTTTCCTAAAGACAAAGACACCAAGACAATTGGAAGTTTAACATATATAAGAGAGAGAACAAAGGGTAGTATATGCTGTCGAGGTCGGTTAGAGAATGTTTATATCTATTTTACTAATTATTGTAATAATGTTTACATATTAGAGTATATATACAAATATACTATCCTTTTAATCTAGAAAAACCATTACAGAAAATTATCAATGACACAACATGAGCTTTCCTGTAGAATATGAATACTAATGAAGCAAAGCACAATACTATGTAATGCAAATGCACCAAGCATAAAGATAAATACTGGATGTCTAAATACAAAGGAAATCTAAATAACTTACCTATGAGTATAGCCGTCAACGAAGTTCCACGATCAAAGATGGTGGCGTAGATGGGAGTGGCCACAGATAACGAATCGTGGGAACAGCCAGGGTTAGCGTGCCAAGCAGTTTTCAGGATTAGGTGGTCGGTGCTGCAAACTGCTCCGCACATTAAGGAATGAAACCATTTACTATTGATTAGAGGTTGTTCGTCAGCAGCTGGACTTTGATGGGTATATGGGTGCAATCAATGCACCAATAACTCGAGGGATACCTGTGCATGTCTAATAAATTTTTGTTTGCCTGTGTGATGTTATCATCATTAGGCATCTTAATTTCCCCGTACCGCTTTCCTGTACAAGGATTCGTAACCATGGTGATGGACCTTGATACACTGGATCTGATGGATCCCAGTTGTATCAGCACACCACCATTCTGGAAGCTTCCACTCGCATAGAAGCGTAGAGCTGTCAGCACATTAAGAAATAAGACAGGGAAAGCAATGATTAAGACAAATACATGGAAGCAAATAAAAAAAAAAGGATACTAATGCTGGAGGACAGAAGAAAAGAGATATATGTAATTGTTTTTAAAAAGTGTAACGGAAAAAACTAAATTCATGTAGAAAACTATTTAAAAAAAAAAAAATCATCAGATGAGCAAAAAGCATAAACTTAAGGGTATTTCACAGTAACCAGGCCCTCATTGTCTCACAGAACAAAAATTAGATTGTCTTTTTTTGATCAATTGTTACAGTGAATATGAAGCCAAGGATCATAATATTGTATATTGTATAGAATATTGTGACCAAAAAGCTGCAGCTATTATGAATAATTTCACGATAACAACAATACATTGCGACAACTGTAAAAAAATTATTCAACAACTGAAATGAACACCTCAAATTTTTTATATATTTACCCAATTAAAAATAGGTGAATATGTTATACAACATACGTTAGTAAAATGTAAGAAGTACTGATAATTAATTATCAGGCCAACAGCGAGTTATGTACATTAATTTTACGTACACAAGATCCACTCCTGACACACGGTCTATATTTATGCCAGAATCTATGAAAGTTATTGTTTTTTCATGATATACAAGGACACTAAAGGGGACTATATATAGTCCGTTATAGTGGTCCTCACCTTCACGGGAGCTCCGATCCGCCGACCCCCCCAGCACAGACCCGGGGCCGGAGCTTGTGAGTGAGGGGGTCGCGGCCCTGGCGGAGCTCCCGTGAAGGTGGTTGCCGGTGTCGTCTCCGAAACCGACAATTGCCCGCAGCCGTTGTGCGCGGAAACCAAAAAAACATTGATAACCCACCATGCCACACCTGTCCCCCCCCCATCCCACACCTCCTTTCTCCCCCCCTCACCACATCTGTCCCCCCGCCCTCATCCTCTTCCCTCACTTGTCCGTACTGACCAATCTCACCTTCCACCCGGAACTCTCATCATACCACACAAACAATTCTCTCTCTCTCTCTTGAAAGAAAAAAAAAACAAAAAAATTATTTGGAAAGTTTTGACGTGGGAAAAAACACTCTATCTTTAAAAACACTCAAATAATAACCTACTAAAAAAATATTAAGCTAACCTAATCTAACCCTACCCTCAAACTAACCTTATCTAACCTAATCCCAACCTAGCCCATGAATAATGTAGGTACTGTTTACACAAATTTTCAATTATTACTTTCACACACATATAGAAAAACAGTAGGAAAGGTTAAAAATACTTGAATCCAGACACAGTCATGTCTAAATACAATAGCGAAATTTTACACAAAATAGTATATATAACTACATGTGTGTGTACAGGAGTGCATGGCATCAGCTGTGTGGGTTCTTTGAGGAATGGCTCCAATTCTTGGCCACACGCCAGAATTTCATGCCTAGGAAACTGTATGTCGCCCCAAACAAACTTTTCCTCTGGCACATTCCATAGGGTTTCCAGCATGTCTCTGAAACCTCCTCTCAACGCTGTCGAGGCGACAGTCATTAGACCAGCAGAGCAACCACCCAATGCCTCCATTTACTCAAAAGACAGTCGAAAAACCACATGAGCTCACAAGTGTGCCACAAACATTTTTCAATGTGAAGCTATCAATACCTAGGTTATATATGTTAAATGCCAATGTAACAACTATTGATAAATTAAACAAATACATAATATTTCATGTACTAAACACGCAGTATAACTATTATGACAATCAAACAATGAAAGTACTGTGGGGGAAAATTTTTACAATAGGACCGAAATTCCCTACACAATTGGGAGTGAGTTTCTTTTAATATATGATTCTAAGAAACATTATCTAGAGATTCGTGGGCCAAATCATAGGTATTTCGGAGATATTAAGGTGTTTTAATAAGAAGGTGCGTATATGAGAGGCGGTGCAGTCAGTTGTTACACGAGTTGTCGTAAGCAGTAGATTCGTACACCAAAAAAGTGTTTCAAGTCTGTATAGGAAACCAGAGTCGTTTCGTACACTCAGCTCAGAGTTGAACTTGATACTAGTTACGAAACGACACCAGCAGTATGTACGAAAATACGCGAAACAGTGTACGAAAAAACTAACAAAACCGTGGGTACGAAACAAGGTGTACTAAACTCCTGATAACTTTGAGATATGAAATTAAACAAACCTAACCCCATCTTTTGACTCACTAACCTAAACCCACGCTTAAACTCCAAACTAAAGCCAAAATCTGCATGAAAAGTGTCTGGCGGCAAAGGGAGAAGAACAGAGGCGATGGCTAGTGTCACCAAGAGGAAATAAGAGGGAGGAGCACGTAAAACACTTCGTCTCTCTCCTCCCAATAAACAACATTGATATCTCAAAAGTAATTGATTTGGACCGGACAGCTCATCCTAGAGAATCTCCTAGAATCAATAAGGTAAACAAGAAACCACACTCCCAATTGTGTTAGGAATTTCGTCCCTCGTGTAAAATAATATCAAATACGGTGCTACAACTACGTTTTTGCGGTGTTGATGTTTGTTTAGAGCTGCGAGGATCCCTTGGGGAACACTATGAGCCTGCTTGTGATGTCCTATGATGCTATCACAGGCGTGGTAGTTGCCCTGTCTTACTCAGGAAGGAACAGGTGAGGCAGATGACAGCGTGTTGCCGTGAAGAGGTGACGGGTGGGCGTGGCGACGTTCAGGGCGAGGAGTTGCTAGTGTAGCACTACACAGTACACACTGTACACAGCACTATGTGGTAGGATTGGAAGCGCGGACACTACAGCAGTAGTGTTCAATGGTTTCCGGGACGATCAGGGGGCTGGGGGGCAGTGAGGGTCAAAGGACAGACCCAGGCGATGATGTGTTTGTTGTTCTTGTCGCTTCAAATTTCACTCCTATAGCGAGTTAAGGGTGTCTCCGACCACCTTAGCCTCGCGGTCCCGTAGCGAGTGAAGAAACGGTTTGAGCATCTCCCTTAGAGGCGCTACGAGGTAAAAGTCCCTTAGGGTAATACTTACGGGCCCGTAACTCTTTCGAGCATCTCTGCCCAGATCTTTCAAACTTTAATAGAATTTATTTTCACGTTGGCAGAGGAATTTTTATATATCCAAGCATCTTCCGCAGCTAATATATATAGACTTGTTTTACTTTACCTCTAATTTCCCTGAATTCCCCAGAGTGGCGACTCAACTGTTGGGTTAAAATACTAGCTGGCGACTTTACTGTAGTAGGTATTGTGAGGTCGCCACTCGGTTTTATTTTTGTAATTTGTTCATTTATAGCCCTAATATGACACAGATGAAGACACAAAATGACACAGACTTTCCAGATAGCCCCTTCTAACTGTCCTGAAATCATGGATGTACAAATGTAAGTATTAACGCCACCACACGTCTGTAGCCTACATAACAAAGAAACGTTGAACTGGCGACTTCACTGTTATCTACGGTAAACAATATCCTGTAGTAGTTAGAATTCATGTAGGTAGAACATCAAATTAATATAAATAAAAAAAATCTATTTAAATCAAATAAATCCGATTTAAATCAAATAAATCGAATTTTTTTTTTTTTTTTTTTAAATAAAAAAAATCAACAACCCTGAAATGTTGGAGGAAAGAAATTAGTATAAGTTGGGAATAGTAATTCTCATTATGATTTTCCATTAGGGCAATATCTCAGGTATCAGAAAATGCATGATGGACATCTGAGAACGGTAGCTTAGTGCCCGGATGGACGCCATCTTTGAAACCACCCAGCGCGAAAATGCCCATTTGGTGGGGTACATTGTTGCACGTGTATCTGGACTTCTATACTAGCTATCGATGTGCGGTTGACGACTAAATATACGTCCAATGTGTACCGTCTAAATAAAAAATAATATGAAGCATTTTGTTATAGATTAATTATTATAAAAATCAATTATCGAAAAAAAATCATATATTTTTCAATATTTTATTATTAGACTTGTACTTTTTTTAGTGAAACAACACTGGTATGATTTTCCAAATTATGCATTTTGCTACACCGTTTATCTGTCTATAAAAATAACTCAACAAGTACAACATATCATCCACCACGAGTTTACAACAAATATATGTAAAGAGGCATAAAATGACTTAGGCCGCCGCTGGCATTATCTATTTTGACGATAACGCAAGTTAGGAATGTCGTACGGAGAGGATTTTAACACCATACGATATCTAATAAGATTAAGATAAGATTTTCATCCTATCTAGACACTTTGCAAGTACCAACTACAAGGTTATTGACTATACAAAGCGCCGCCACGTCAGCACGAACTAGGCGGACTCGAACCGCTGACCGAATGCACAGGGCCGCTGCACATTGGGAACTCACGTCTCTACCAACCTTGCCACCCTGACGGGCCGATATCTAATAAGCAGGCGGAAATTGTTATATAGGAAATCTGCACTTTGGTGGCCATCTTGGATTTCAAAATGAACATAAGAACATAAAAAATAAAAAATAAAAGCACAAAAGGCGCATTTTCATTAGTTTCCCTTTTCCAACAACCTACTACCCTTTCCCCTC
>JACEEZ010009023.1:0-22352 GCA_016584305.1 Chionoecetes opilio
CCCTTTTTCCCCCCCCCCAGTACCAAGGGCCACAGGCGAGTGTTCCCGGGGTGAGGAAACACATATGTAAGGAATCTAAACTGTTAACAAATCTATAAAACCTCTTAAAAGGGACATATGAAAACCCCTATGTTAAACATAACTCTAAACATACTCTAGGCGCAGGTGGCGTTCCGCCATACGCCAGTGTGTTTTGGGGATTTGGCCATTGAAGGTCATGGTTCGTCGGCCTCTTAGGATTAAACCCTCAAGTTACTACGGTTTTTTCCTTTCCCCCTACTGGAAAGGACATTGGGAGGTCCAAAGAAGAGGCAGACATCGGGTGGCAGCGATATAACAAAGCCAAGCCCTCCATCAAGAGAAAATATCAAGAAGCCGGCATAGCGGAGTTGTTTTTGCCGCTCTCTGCCGCTTCCTGCTAACCGCCACCTTTTTGAAAGGTTGCTGATGCCTAAAGTGTTGGTGTGGTTTAGAGACAGTGTGCAGTGTTACCAGTGTTGTCTTCTCCCTCGTTTAAGCTGTCTAAGGACTATAATCGACGACGACAGCAGTGACTTGAGAAATGGCCGTATTGTGAGGCGTTGAGGGCTGTCGCGTTGGTTTATCTGCACGACTCCAGGGGATTATTACGCCTTGCTGTCCTCTACCGTCTACAGGTGGATTGTACGTTATCTTCACGTGCACCAGCAAGGGTGCACAGCAAGGATACCGTCATCCCACAGGACGTCTCGTGGGATTGTCGACTGCAGTGCAGGAGTCTCGTCGGATTCCCTCCTCCATAAGGATCCTCTCACTCCTACGGATTTCCATCCCAAAGTGTACTTCACTGCCAGAAAAAGTACCTTCGCTACTTGTAAGTACAAACCCAGTTTATAGGCAGTAGGAAGTGCTAAAAAGGGGCCCAGTGTAATTTTTTTTCTTTTTTCTTTGGGGTTTTCTGGTGGAAAGGATTGAGCGTTTGGCGCCAAATTTGTGGTGGTGACGTCAGAGAAATGTTTGGCGTCTGATTCGTTGTTTCGGTGACGTCACGGTTGTTGTGAGTTGTGAGTGGCTAGAAAAAAACGTCACAGGTTTCCTGGAGTTTCATAGGCTCCGGATCTATGGTCTTCGCGCGCTTTTGAAGGCGTCGCGCCTGATTGGTCGAGCTGCGCACGTGGTGTTGAGTTGCCAGTCCCCGTAAGAGTGCTGCAATTGGTTGCAATGTTGCCGTGAGGTAAGGATTTCTTATACGTTGTGACATAATATTTGTGAGTGAAACACAAAAAAACACAGGGCATGTTTAGTATGTAACAGTGGTGTGTAGTAAGCGAGTAATTTCCCGTGATTAGTGTACTACAGTGAAGTGTTGGTAGTAATTTTTTTCTACATATAAGTTTTTTTTGGGTCAGTTAGCCCTTGTAACGTAGCAGTTTTCTTCGTGCACGTTTTTGATTCAATATAGGGGAAACACTTCTATTTAACCATCAAGGGTAACTGTGATAAAAAAAAAAAAAGTGTCACATTACACCATAATGTTTTCGTTAATGCACAAGTTTTCTATAATTTTTGCATGAAATATGTGTAGGTCATATAGGATTGTAGCCCTCTACCTGTGTAAGCTGTTTATTCGGGTTGATTTTAAGCGGGGTTGTGTCATTTGTGTGGCTGATTTCGGTGTAGTTTCTGTTTTTCATCTATGTTAATTTTTTCGTATAGTCAATGACATTGAGAGAGGGTTTTAACAGTGTTCACTACACATGTCACCACCAGAACCCATACAAACCCCTATTGCGCCCGTAGCACAGCCTAACACTACCATTTCTACAACTACTGATCTTACTTTTACTACTACTACTACTATTACACAAAAAGATGGAAACATGGGAGCAGACAGCGGCGCTGGTGTCTTCCCTGCTGGGGGATAAGCTGCAGCTGCCTGGCGTGCAGCTGGAGAGGGCCCATAGGGTTGGACAGCGCCGCGATGACAGACCTCGTCTCATCGTTGCGCGTTTCTCCCGCTACTGTGATCGAGAGGCGATCATGAGGAGTGCAAGGAAGTTGCGAGGTACCAATATCTACCTTAAAATGATGATTTTGTGCGCTGCTCACAGGCAGTCAAGAACGCTCAGATACAGCAGATGAAACAGGCAAGATCACAGGGAAAATTCCCTATTTTTCGGCATACTAAGCTCATCCCAGCCAGCACCGGAACTGGGACCCATGTGGGCCCCATGGGGGCTACTATATGTGCCCCATGTGGGCATCTCACATGGGGCCCATATAGTTTTGTCCACGCGCACCGTGTGCGCCGCATGTGGGCTGCCCTATGTGGGTCCCAGGTGGGCTTAGCCTGGGACCTATGTGGGTCCCAGGTGGGCTTATGGGAACTATGTGGGTCCCAGGTGGGCTTATGGGAACTATGTGGGTCCCGGTTGGGCTTAACATGGGACCTATGTGGGCTTATGGGAACTATGTGGGTCCCAGGTGGGCTAGACATGATTGATTTGATTTATATGCCTACACAATACCCATAAGAATCCAACCTATATATCATGTCTAGCCCAAAATTTTGGAATTTTTTTCTCAAAATTTTGGATTTTTTTTCAATTTTTTTTTTTTTTTAATTTACTTTTCTTCAAAATTTATTTATTTTTCAACATTTTGGATTTTTTTTCAAAATTGTGAATGTTTTTTCTCAAAAATTTTTTTTGGATTGATAATTATAATTAATCAATCCAAAAAAAATCAAAATTTTGAAAAAAATCCCAAATTTTGAAGAAAAAACTAAAATTTTGAAGCAAAAAAACTACATTTTAAAGAAAAAAAATTGAAAAAACTAAAATTTTGAAGAAAAAAAATCCAAAATTTTGAAGAAAAAAATCCAAAATTTTGGGCTAGACATGAGATATAGGTTGGATTCATATGGGTATTGTGTGGGCATGACATTATATTAACGTGGTTATTGCACATATTAATGATGCATTATTATTGCTAAAGGGCTTTGGACATATAGTTAATATATGCTAAAGAAAAGTGAAAACCTTAGATTTCAAAATGTGTAAGATTTTAATTTTATTTTGTATATTAACTCTTTACAAAGCCCTTTAACAATATATAATAATGCATCATTCATATGTGCAACGTTTCGGCCTATACCCAGCCAGCACCAGATATTGGGATGCATGTCTTATGTGGGCAGCTTTATGGACCACAGGTGGGCATCTCACAGGGGGCCCACAATGATTTTGAAAATCTTAGGCCAATGCCATTGTTTTTTTGAGATGGTGTAGGTATTTACAAAGTGAAGTGCAGTATACAATTGTTATTTTATATAGACTATATGTCACAATGTATGTCAAATAATAAAAACACTCATTTTAAGTTTATTATCTTTTTTGTTTTTTGAATACAATATTAATATATAATAATAATTAATATAATATGAATTATATGACAAAATAATAATAGAAATGATATGATAAAATAATATAATAATAATAAATATGCATTGCCTACTACCTAGCAATCAATCAATCAATCTTGGGGGCATACGCCGGGGGCGCGTTGCCTCGCCCACCCTACGACGCCGCTCTCGGGGGCACAACGCGCGAGTCCCCATGCAGGCTCCTTTCCCATACCAAGCAACTCTCAACAGGAAACATCAACTTGCCTAACCACGAGCCTTGTGGGGGGCGCCTTTTGGGCCCCTCCTCTACGCTGGATTGTGTCTTACAGATACAATACCCCTTCTTTTTGTTATTGTGTAATTCTTTTTATGCCACAAATTTAAATGGTGAACGCCGTAATATAAATGTGAAAGGCGTATCATCGACGTCTAACCCTCATAAGACATTATGGGAAAATCTGACGTTAAAAGATATATGAAAAAAGATGTAGATTTAACCTGAGGGGAGGATCGGTTTCAGGGTAGCGTGCCACATGCTCATCATATAGCCGAAGTTGGCGCTGACGGACTATGCAGATACAATAGGCCTTGATTCAGTCTCACGGTGCAATCGCTGATTTGACACATAATCATCCCAGCGATACCCTATGATTCTGGGAAGACACTAATTACCAATGGCCTGATGATAATGACAGATGATAAAAAAATGATTAAAAAAATCCACTGATCTTTAAAAAATTCTTGAAAAACTAAGTGTTTCCAGTTGGTGACAAGAACAATTTTTTCACAATCACAACTCTATTGTTTATATCAAAACAGTAGTCTCCTTCATTGCATCCAATATAAACTTTGTCACCACGGTATTTTTTGTACTGTTGACACTTATTGTACTCATGAGGGATAGGACCTGTCAAGTGTGGTTTACAATGGCAGTTTTTTCTACTGGAATTTATGTAAAAATGGCTTTTATCAGACCTTTCTTTTACTGAAATACGGCATAACAGTTGCGCTACTGGATTTTGAGGTCTTCCTACCATATGTTTTAATTCATTTAACATTTTCATATGTGAAGCAAGAAATATTATCTGGAGCCCCATATCGACGCACATCCTGAAAATGTGAGTCAAACTATGAACATTATAGACAAGCCCATCTGCACCATATATACCAGCAAAATATTTAAAAAATGCTCAAGTAGCTTTCAGCGTCACAGTCAAGTGAACACAAGCTCACTCACAAACATACGAATTGCTACTGATAGGACCATAAAGTTTCTGTATTGAAAGTCTGGTATTTTACCAAGCAAGACTATACATGCCAAGTGTACAACCAGAGCTGGGCAGTATTTAAATAAATTTGTATTTAAATAAGAAATTTAAATACATTTGTGTATTTATAACTGCATTTTTAAATACATTGGTTTTCACGTATTGAAATACAGTATTTAAATAATTTAATTAGTGTTTAAATACTCATAATATAATACTGTAAGAAACTTTTTTATCAGGAAATTTGGCCATAAACCAGCCCAAACTATCTGGAAACCCTGATGTTAGTGAAATTGTGAACACGTGTGAGTCACGACTACGGTAACTGAAGCTGTTACTAAATTTACGTTATTGTTCTTCAGTTCAGGAAATATACAATAGGAAGTATCCTTTATCATTTATCAAGCATTTTATATTGTAATCATGAATTACTGAATACATGTAAAAATGTGTGTATTTAAAATGTATTTACAAATGTATTTAAATACAATTGAAGTATTAAGGATTTTTATTTAATTTGGTATTTAGTTTTTGGAATTTAGTGCCCAGCTCTGTGTAGCCTACAACAAAGTTTGATTAAATTCTGTAGTCTAACACATTCTAAATTCAGACAATACTCTTTGCTTTCTAGGCCTCGATGCTCATCTCGGTCGCTCAGGGAGATCATAAAGGAGGAGCAGAGATCAGAAAAATAAATCATAATAGCTAGTGTTGATGATGATGATAATCTACAGGGAATCAAGGGACTTGCCAACAGTTCCTTGATTTTGTCATGGGTGCAGGTAGTCTACGATGGTGCGTCAGTAGGTGAGGTAGGGCGGCAGCATCATGAAGGTGTGGGTGTCCAGCAGCAGGTCAGCACTCGCGCCGCCACCCGCACTGTGTACTGGTACCCCGACAGCGACGACAGCAGCTGCGAGCACGCCGCAAAGGCCCGGGGCTGTTGCTGCGCCTGACACACACACAAGGAAGAACCACAGTAAACATTATGTGAATTAGACCCCTATGAGTATAAATAAATGTTGAAATGTTCACTGTCTATACAAGGTTCAAGTTCTTACATAACAAAAAGATTACCATGTGTTAAGGGTGAATTGAGCGAAAGGATAAAAAAAAAATGCAGATGTTTGTAAATGGGTCATTTTCTGCAAAATTCATTTTTTTGTTTTTTTACAATGTGGTCATTTCCGATACTGTAAAAGGATGACCACGTGTAGGTCTCACAGCCTCATGTAGCTTCCTTATTTTCTTATGTTCTTATTTCTCACATGTGGTTGCACAGGTAGGGCACCACGTGGACCATGATTTGGTGAGCAGTGGCACCACCTTGTCCTTCTCACCACGTACAGCACGTCCAACAGAGGCCCAGCAGCTCCGCCAGCACACTCAGGGCCGCCACACTGTACACTGACGCATCTGTTTAAAGCAAAATAAGAACATAAGAGCATAAGCAAATAAGGAAGCTATAAGAGGCCATGAGACCTACACGTGGTAGTTCCTGTTTTGATTAAACTTGGGGAGCATATTTCTGCACATATGGAAGTGATAAAATACAGCAATCTCAGACTGTTTGCTGACTTGGAGTGACTGAGATGAGGGAATAAATGATATGACATGAAGGATATATAAGAGTGAATGTTTTGGGGAAAGCCTCCAAGATGTGGGAAAGGGAAAGAAAAGGAAAAGAAAGAAAGAAGAAGAGAAAGAAGAGGAAAAGGGATAACAGATGTGGAGTGTGTTGGAGTGCTTGGGAGAGAGGAGGGATGGGAGAGTTATAGGAATGGAGTGTGCAGGAGTACAGTGTATGGACAGGAGTAAGTGTAAGTGTATATTCTTCTGTCGCAGGCAGGTAGGCAGGTTCCTGAAGGGGTTTCAATACTCAGCATCAAAGATATGATAACTGAATTACACTATGTATCAGTTCTGAGAGCAACTAGAATTTCATACCGTTAACGCCTACTTTCTTCTCCTGGTGCTCTGCCTTCACCGTGAGGTTGCGTCTCAGCCAAGTGGTGGGCCCAAGGCCCGAGCCGGCAATATTACTGCAGGATTCCAGCAATTTGCTTGACACCTCCTGCAGGGAAAGAGAAGAAATCTACATTGAAAAAGCTTCCTAGTAAAAATGAGATTAGAACAATTCCTTTTTTTTCATGGGTAATTCAACAGATTGACCTTTACCTATTAAAGGCTAGAAACCTTTGGAACATCAGTAAATACTTGGCTACATTTACAGCTCATAAAATAAAGAGTTTCTACAAAACAGTAAACATGCACAGGGAAAATGCAAAAAGGAGTAACTTGGCACAAAGATCACAGTTGATGGTTGTGACAGTCATGATTCAGGGGACACAGGATATTACTGATTTAACCCTTTGAGACCCAGAACGTAATTTCCACTGTAATTTGGGTACCATTAGACGATTTTTAATTAATATAAGCAATATTTTATAGATATGACCTGTTTAGTATCCTTGTCCACTAGCTAATTTAGTATATTAAGTAAGTTTTCGCTATTTTATGGCTGACAACAGATAATTTTATACGGCAAAGGAAAAATCTGGGCGTGAAGGGGTTAAAACAGATGACAACATTCTGACCTGTAGTTCTTTTTGACATCTTTCTTCTCCCGTATGGCTGGCGCTCATTGCCCCAAATTCGTTTAAGGGAGGCTAGGAGAACCAGCTGTGCCCGGGGGGAAGAGTGTGAGCGTTCCCTCCCTCACCATGGTCAGCAGGGCCACCCAGCACTCCCCCAGCTGAGACCGGACACTGCTTTCGAAACACGTAGAACACCTGCAGCACACACACCTCCAGGGGCAGGATCTGCGGCACAGACAATAATGACATGAACACCACACATTTCAAACACACAAAATCCTTATTAAATTATATCTTTTATCACCGCATATTACACGAGGGAAATATTTTGTGATTTCTAGTCACTCTACATGTCTGCCTTTACAGGGCTGTTTCTTACTATGTGCAAACTACGTGCTTGCATAGGCCCCAAAAACAACCAAGGGGCCCCCAAGCTGCCATTATTATTATTATTTTTTAATCTAGTCTCTTATCCTCTTAAATGCACCAAATTTATGCATTTACATACTAAAGGCGTGCCCCCGGACCACCTTAAAAGGCTAGAAATTCCCCCACCATAGTTTTACAAAAAAGTCCCAAACAGCATTTCGCATAAGGCCCCAAAAAGGCTAAAAAACAGCACTGGCCTTCACCTGCTGATAGATAAAAAGTAACACCTGTACCCCTTCACCTGATAATATAACAAATGTACCATCACTATTATCATTACTTTTATCACAGGTGTATTACATGAGGAAAATATCTTTTATCACAGGCATATTACATGAGGGAATATATCCCTTTTTCACAGGCATATTACATGAGGCAATATATCTTTTATCACAGGCAAATTATATGAGCAATATATAGTTACTTCTAGTCCCTCTACATGTGTGCACTTTACCTGCTGGGATCCCTCCACAATGGGCGGCTGTTTGACCACCTGCCTGACGGTGGCCACCAGGGTGTGCAGCGGCACAAGCACCGCAGCGAAATCATCTCCACCAGGGCTTGCTGCTGCACACACCCATTCCACAGCAGCCCCCCCCACGCCACTCTGCTTGGTGTGAATGCCTTGCCTGCATAGAAAAATCACCAGAAAAAAAATTTTTTCGTCCACCAAATTAATTCG
The DNA here is from genome assembly GCA_016584305.1 of Chionoecetes opilio. Taxonomy (NCBI): domain Eukaryota; kingdom Metazoa; phylum Arthropoda; class Malacostraca; order Decapoda; family Majidae; genus Chionoecetes; species Chionoecetes opilio. The sequence continues at coordinate 8,362 of JACEEZ010009023.1, forward strand.
GTGTCAAAATGGAAATTTACCAAATGCAGTTTTAGTACCCATGTATATGTGCAGTTTAACCAATGCATGATCGGTTTGTCTTTAGTATCCTGAACGTTTCGTTCGCATTTCTAACCCCTACAACAGCTGGCAGAAATTAAAAATAACACAAGGGGATTCTGGGGGGACGAAACCCCCCCCAAAGATGATAGGTTACGTAAGCAATGTCCATGTTAGGTTAGTAACAGTAAACTGCACAATAACTCCAACCCTTTTACTTTAGGTATGTATTAGTAGACGGGAATGGGCCTAGTGAAAAGGATAGGAGAGGAGATGATTGAGAAAAGCAAAATAAATGGATGCAAGCTGTAATGAAAGATCTGAGAAAGACTGGAGTCATGAACCAGGGTGTGAGGTATGAGACAAAGGAGAGTATAAGGGGAAAAAATGAGAGAGTTGAACACAAGAGAGAATGGTGGGAAAGAAATGAATGAAAAAACAAGTTTGAAAATATATAGAAAATGGGGAAAAGAGAAGGAGGGCCAAGAAGAAGTATACAGTAATGACCAAGCTTCAGAACTACTGTTTAAGTGCAGGACAAACAACCTACAACTAAATGACAGAAGGAGGTTTTGGGGAGAAGGAAATAACATGTGATTTGCGTGGGGCAGAAAAGGAGGACTTAAACATTTTGTGTTATGGTGCCCCGCCCACAGTAATGAAAAAAAAGAAAAATGTGAGGCTACAACAACCTTACCTAGAGGAGGAAGAGGATATAGTGGGGGAGTATTTGTTTGGAGAGGGGAATGTGAAGAAGCCAAAAAGAACAATCAACAGTTTTGGATTTACCAGAGAAAATAAGAAGAAAGAAAAAGAAAAAAAAACTAATAAGATAGAATAAAAGAAGAAAACTAATTAAAGACCCAGACAGCAAGAAGAAACACGTCGAGGAGTGCCGTTGAAAAAGGCCTGGACTCCCGACCAACAACTGAACTAACTACTTAACATCTTCCCCTCTACCCTTCACTCGGGGGCCTGTGGTCGGTTTTAAAGGGGTTTTGGGGGGCGGAAAAAAAAAAAAAAAAAAAAAAAAGGGATTATCTTCAACAAAAAGTGGCCTAATCTAGGGAAAATCTAAATAAACTAAACCTTACCTAACCTGGCGTTTTTGACCCCCTAGCCTTTGCCTTTGGACTTACAAGTTTTTAAAAAATCTGACTTTGTAGAGGCAGTGTAAGGGAACAGGCCTCTATGTATGTATCGTTTGGCTGCTATGTTCCAGCGGCTGATATGTACCACTGGTGGCTGCTATGTTCCATCCAACGCAGCTATGCACTGCGGCTGCTGTGGACCATCAGCGGCTGCTATGGTTAGTAGGGTGCCAATAGCGCATGGGGGAAATTTTTTTCAAAGTCAATATTTTTCACGTGCTTTTGGGGTTTATTCTGCCTTGTACTTAGAAACTGTCGTGTGCAAAGTTTCAGGCTAATCGGTTAAATTTTTAGAGGTGGCGGATCGATTTTGAAACATTTCCTCTTTCGCCCTCAGGTCATGACCACGAGAAAGCAAACTAAAGTTTGGCTTCTTGGCCATGTGTTCCTACTATCACAGGAGCAAAACTTCCCAGCCATGGAGACGTTTTTACGACGATTTTTCTACGCACAAAAGGGAAGAGAAGAAGACGGTACAGCAGAGTGCAACTGAGGCTGCAAGGAGGTCCTCGACTTCTGGACACGAGCTAGGATCCCCCCCCATCGCAGAAACTAGCGGAGGAGGAAGATTACTGGATTTTTTGACGAGTGGAAGATCCTGAGCAAAAGCAAGAGTAACGAGTTGGAGTCACGCCTGCCGAAAAACAGAAGACCTTCCAAGAAGTCTCCCAGACTTTTTTGGACATCGCCCACTCCGACGCCCTCACTCTGATGACCAATTCCTGAAGACAAGGAATTCCTTCTTGCCAGCGGGAGAAGGGGAGGCGGGGTTCGATGGCTGGTCTGGACAAGAAGCTGAAAGAATCGGTTTGCCGACGTGAAGCTCTCTCTCACGTAGCCGTCAACAGACGCCAAAAGGAGAAGAGATGGTGGAGTGGAGTCATCATCGTCTGAGTCATCAAGTCCAGCCAACGCTGCCAACACATCGACTTCTTCCTCCGACGCCGGGGTCGTTTCTCCACCAAAGCGATTGAGGACACGGGGCACGAAGTCCGTCCTATCCCCTGATCTCGTCGGAGCCCTTGACAGAACTGGGGTCAGTAGCTGCCAAGCATTTCGAATTGGGGCGGCTACGGCAAGTAGCTTGGGCCACGATCCACAAGAGTTGTGCTGAATCCCGAGTCCATTCGACAGGCAAGAGCGAAGTACAGGTCCACTTTGGCGAAGGACATCAGGGGACTTTCAGTCCTCTTACCCCTCTTACCGTTCATTGGAAGGGGAAGATCCTTCCTCAGGACAGGCACTCGCGCCGAAAGACTCGCCATCCTCGTCACAGGGAAGGAGTGGAGAAGCTCCTAGGAGTCCCGAAACTGCACTCCGGAACTGGTGATGCTGCCGCTACAGCTGTTTTCCCGAGGCTCTAGAAGACTGGGGGTCCAGGAACGAGTCGTGGCGATGGCTTCGACACAACCAGTGCCAAAAACGGAGCCATCAATGGTGCATGCACCATCTTGAAACAGAAGATCGGCCAACCCCTCGTTTCATTGCTTCCGTCATCACGTCCACGAACTTGTCCTTGAGAAGGGCCCTTTTCTACGTGTTTGGGGTCATCTTCTGGTCCTGAGATCACCATCTTCCTCTCGCTTCAAAGACTACTGGTCTTACATCAACCAGTCGGCAATAAACCCTCCACCAACGAAGATCTGCCGGAGACTCTGGTCTCCAAGAGACGATCTCATTCAAGGTTTGAAACGTCTGCTTCAGACAAAGCAGCCCCGTGACGACTATAAGGAACTCGCTGAGCTGAGCATCCTTTTCCTCGGCGGCGCTCTTCCGAAGACCCGATCCGTAGCCCCGGAGCGCTTCATCGAGCGCGTTGGATGGCGGTATCATTTACGCTCGAAGATGATCTTGTTTCGGGAGCAGCTGACTGGAGTCGTCCACCTCGAGAAATGTCAGCCCTCCAGCGGGTTTTCATCGTTCGAAACCCAGATCTACGTCCTGCGATGGTTCGAATCGACGGTTCCATCCTACGCTCCCGCCAACGATCTTGGATTCGCTAAGGGCAATTTCCTTCAGTACCACGACGAAAGTATTTGGAAGGCCTGCTTCACCACTCTGAGCCGCCATTTCTGGTACTTTAGCGAAGATCTCATTGGCCTGTCACTGTTCGACTCACGTCTCCCCGTCTCCGACAAAAAAAGCAATTGTACACAATGTACAGCCATTCTCTACGAGAAGGAGCCCAGGAACCCGCCAAGCGAAAAAACCTCCCATCATCACAAGTTCCTGCGGCAACACTGCCTCCTTCGCCACGAAAAATTCCTCCGCCTCTTCGAAGCTCTTGATATCAAGACCGACTTCCTGTCCGCCAACCTCGGAAGTGGGAGGAAGAGGAATCGTACGTCGAGGCCTGCCGCCGAATCGAGGGACTTCGCGTCGTCAACGACACAGCCGAGCGAGGAGGGCGCTCATCCAGTCCTTCAACCTCCCGGGTGACCAAAGACGAGGAACAGCGCCAGTTCCTCCTCCAAGTTGTGGAGGCCCATCGCCATCAACAGCCCGGGACCTCGAAGGCTTCCTTCCCCGGCCAAGCCGGCCACAATGAGTGGGGTGGCTCCCCCTGATACCCCCCCACCCAGGGGCTAATAACTCACCAAGAGGGGGACCAGCAGCCCTGCTGGTGAAGGGATTTCCGGTTTGTCCGCTTTTAAGAGATGACATCCCCCCCTTAATAGGGCCCGTGCATAAGGTAAATAACAAAGTTGTAATCTGCCACCCCCAAATATCAACTGATTGAGGTCAAACTTTGCATACGATGGTTTCTTGCATAGATGCACCATTACACCAAAGTAAGAAGAAAAATTCAAACTTTTGATTTTTAGTGGCACCCTAATGGTTAGGTTAGGTTAGGTTAGGTATACTTTGTGGTTAAGGTTAAGGTTAGGTTAGGTTAGGTTAGGTATACTTTGTGGTTAAGGTTAGGTTAGGTTAGGTATACTTTGTGGTTAAGGTTAGGTTAGGTATACTTGTCGGTACATAGCAGCCCTGCAATGATACATATAAGCCAAAGCATTGGTACAAAGCAGCCAGTACATATCAGCTGACGGTACATAGCAGCTAGGAAGCCAGTGTAGTATAAAAAAAAACTGATCGCACGCTGAAAACTTTGCAGATATGAAATACAGTAAGTGCAGTATATGCTGTATATATAAGTATATGCTGTTGTAATGTCATTCAGATAAGCTTAATTGGAGGGTAAATTTTCGGATGAACACCGAACTCACTTTGGTGGACGAAACAATTTTTTTTCTGGGTGTTTTTTTGTTTTGAATGAATCTGCTACCATTTCTGCCGCAATTTTTTTTTTTCTTGCAAAAAATGACAAAAAAAAAAGAACCTAAACTTAGCTTAATGTTTACCTATACCTAACCTAACCTAACCTAACCTAACCTTTACCTAACTAAAAAAAAATAAAAAACTATCTACCTCCCTAAAAAAAAAAAAAAAAAAAAAAAATATCCGACAGAAACAGTTAGCAGTTTCATTCAAAACACCCCAAAAACACACCAGAAAAAAGTAGTTTCGTCCACCAAAGTGAGTTTGGTGTTCATCTGGAATAAAAACCAATCGATTATGATCGACGAGATAGTCACCTTAAAAGCTTCCCCTGAACACTATCTTACAATGGACAGAGAACATGATTTAAAAGTGTATATACTACATGACCACTCGAATCCCTCCCAGTTTGGAGAAAAACCTGAGAAAACACATTCACACACTCACTCGATTCACAGCCGAGAAGCCCCGGGTTCGATCCCCGGGCGAGCGGAAACAGTTGGGGTGTTTCCTTAAAACCCGAGCCCCTGTCCACCCAGCAGTGAATGGGTAAACCCGGGTTTTTAGCCGGGGGGTTTGTAACCGCTTCCCGGGGTGCTGGCTTCGGCCAACATAAGCATAGTAGAGAGCTCTCTAGGGTAGTTTGTAAGAGAGCTGTCTGGTTACAGCGGAGATCCATCTCAGCTGCGTCCCATACGACAAAATTATTCAAACAAACAAACATCAAACAAATCAGTCAACAATACGTAGACAACTTACGTGGGGCAGTAAAAATTTTGAGAAGGTATCTGCATTGGTGTTGAGGGCTGCGAGGGTTCCTTGGGGAACACTATGAGCCCTGGTGATGTTCTATGATGCTATCACAGGCGTGCAGCTGACCTGGGTTCCTCAGGAAGGACAGGGGAGGGGGGATGAGGGCTAGGGTGCCAATAAAAAATCAAAAGTTTGAATTTTTTCCTACTTTTGGGGTAATGGTGATCCCATGCAAAAAACCATCGATGCAAAGTTGACCTCAATCGGGTTGATATTTAGGGGTGGCGGATTACAACTTTGTTATTAAACCCCTTTTGCACTGGCCTATTAGGAGGGGATGCCATCTCTGAAAAACGGACAAGCCTGACATCCCTTCACCAGCAGGGCTGCTGGGTCCCCCTCTTGGTTTAGTATTAGCCCCTCGGTAGGGGGGTATCATGGGGAGCCACCCCACTCATTGTGGCCGGCTTGGCCGGGGAAGGGAAGCCTTCGAGGTCCGGGCTGTTGATGGCGATGGGCCTCACAACTTGGAGGAGGAATGGCGCTGTTCCTCGTCTTTGGTCAGCCGGAGGTTGAAGGACTGGATGAGCGCCACTCCTCGCTCGGCTGTGTCGTTGACGACGCGAAGTCCCTCGATTCGGCGGCAGGCCTCGACGTACGATTCCTCTTCCTGCCACTTCCGAGGGTTGGCGGACAGGAAGTCGGTCTTGATATCAAGAGCTTCGAAGAGGCAGAGGGAATTTTTCGTGGCGAAGGAGGGCAGTGTTGCCGCAGGAACTTGTGATGATGGGAGGTTTATTCGCTTGGCGGGTTCCTCGGCTCCTTCATCGTAGAGAATGGCCTGTACATTGTGTACAATTGCTTGTTTGTCGGAGACAGGGAGACGTGAGTCGAACAGTGACAGGCCAGGAGATCTTCGCTCAAGTACCAGAAATGGCGGATCAGAGTGGTGAAGCAGGCCTTCCAAATACTTTCGTCGTGGTACTGAAGGATGTCCTTAGTGAATCCAAGCTCGTTGGCGGGAGCGTAGGATGGAACCGTCGATTCGAACCATCGCAGGACGTAGATCTCGGTTGCGAACGATGAGAACCGCTGGAGGGCTGACATTTTCTCGAGGTGTGACGACTCCAGTCAGCTGCTCCCGAAACAAGATCATCTTCAGAGCGTAAATGATACGCGCCATCCAACGCGCTCGATGAAGCGCTCCGTGGCTACGGATCGAGGTCTTCGGAAGAGCGCCGCCGAGGAAAAGGATGCTCAGCTCAGCGAGTTCCTTATAGTCGTCACGGGGCTGCTTTGTCTGAAGAACGTTTCAAACCTTGAATGAGATCGTCCCTCTTGGAGACCAGAGTCTCCGGCAGATCTTCGTTGGTGGGAGGTTTATTGCCGACTGGTTGATGTAAGACCAGTAGTCATGAAGCGCGAGAAGAATGGTGATCTCAGGACAGAAGATGACCCCAAACACGTAGGAAAAGGCCTTCTCAAGGACAAGTTCGTGGACGTGATGACGGCAAGCAAGTGAAACGAGGGGTCGGCCGATCTTCTGTTGCAAGATGGTGCATGCACCATTGATGGCTCCAGTGTTGGCACTGGTTGTGTCGAAGCACATCGCCACGACTCGTTCTGGACCCCCCAGTCTTCTAGAGCCTCGAACACAGCTGTAGCGGCAGCCATCAACCAGTTCCGGAGTGCAGTTTCGGGACTCCTAGGAGCTTCTCCACTCCTTCTCCTGTGACGAGGATGGCGAGTCTTTCGGCGCGAGTGCCATCGTCCTGAGGAAGGATCTTCCCGTCCCAATGAACGGTAAGAGGGGTAAGAGGACTGAAAGTCTCTTTGATGTCCTTCGCCAAAGTGGACCTGTACTTCGCTCTTGCCTGTCGAATGGACTCGGGATTCAGCACAAGCTCTTGTGGATCGTGGCCCAAGCTACTTGCCGTAGCCGCCACAATTCGAAGGGCTTGGCGGCTACTGACCCCAGTTCTGTCAAGGGCTCCGACGAGATCAGGGGATAGGACGGACTTCGTGCCCCCAACACGTCAAAACGTGGTCAGGTCAAAAGGTGACCACTTTCAGGGCGAGGAGTTGAGACTGTAGCACTACACGATGGGCGTGGAAGCGCGGACACTGCAGCAACAAGTGTGCAATAGTTTCCGGAACATTCCTGCGCTTGTGCATTTGGGATTACCTTGTAAATACAGAAGTAGATCCTGAATCCCCCATTTCACTCGAGTCGTGATACAACACTGTGTTCCAACTTTAAACGAGCCTGAATATGAATAATGACCTTTGAAACACCACTAGTCTACCGGTAGTATGTAGATTTCACTAAATAAAAAGAAAAAAAATTTTCAATTGTCTTAATGTTCTTTAATTGCCTATTCAATTACGAATGGAAATTGACAATTATTTTTTAATAAGGATACCAAAACATCTTTGTGTCACCCAGAGCCCGAGCCCATTTCTTTAGATAGGCAAATATCGTTTGTACACAATTTTTAAATTTTCCATAAAGCACCATTACCTTAACTTACTGCTTACAAAATAATATAGTAAATTTAAAGTCAATTTACTGTATTTTAGTATTGTATTAATTAACGTAATAAAAATATACTTATAAAATGGGGAGCCCATGTTATCCCCTGTTTAACCCATACACAGTCTATCTCTGCATAAAATCTCCAAAACATTCATGTTCATTGAAACTTATTAGAATTATTTCCTCAGCGATAATATCGCAATCATTCAGACAGCTACTGCATAGTTGTGGAATGGTGTAAAATGTATATCTATATGGGAAGCCCACATAGAGCCCAGGTAAAACCCATTTAACATTTCCCCTACTAAACCCTGGCTATATATTTGAATAATTGCCTCAAGGTTTATTTTCTCAGTCGATTGGACGATTTGCATGCAATTTTGTCATTTAAATTTAAATTTACGTTTTAAAAAATATACTTAAAATATGGGCAGCCCACGTATATCCCATGTTTAACCCATACAATCTATCTCTGTGCATAAAAATCTCCAAAACATTCATGTTCATCGAAATTTATTAGAATTATTTCCTCAGCGATAATATCGCAATCATTCAGACAGTCTACTGCATAGTTGTGGAATGATGGTAAAAATGTATATCTATATGGTAAGGGCCCCCATAGAGCCCAGTAAAACCCATGTAACATTTTCCCCTACTAAACCATGGCTATATATTTGAATAATGCCTCAAGGTTATTTTCTCAAGTCGATTGGACGATTTGCTATGCAATTTGTCACTTCGGGAAAAAAGGCCATTATTGTGGGCAACCCATATGGGTCCCATCTATAGCCCATGGATTTGCCCATCCTTTACCCATGCCCACCTAGCCCACCAATTACCATGAAAATCTCACATGGGTCCCATGTAAGTGTGCTGGCTGGGGAAGACCTCGGCGAACTCTTGTAGGGTGTCCTCCATCCTCACACGTTGCTCCAGGGTGAGATGAGGGCCGCTCCTCGCTGCCAGGCTGGTTAAGTGCACAGGCAGGGAGTCCTCTACGGCTGCTGTCTCGCTCTTCTGCCGTTCCTCCTCCAGTATCACGCCCTCAACCGGCCTCAGGCGCTCTGTGGACACCACCATACCAGTTGAAACCTTCATCCTGCGACTCAGCCAACAGGGCACTTTTGTCTCGGGTTTTGGGGCCAGACGCACTCTCTCCACGGCCACTACCTCTGCAGGGGCGTCACCTGGGAACAAGGGCAGCTCTTCCTCGCCTACCCTTAACAGCTTCTTCCCCAGATCGACAAACGCCCTTGCCTGCGTCAGATAGTCCAGACCGAGGAGACAAGAGTCCTCCATCGCGGCGACGTAAACAGGCAGCATCACTTCACTGCTCCCTACGCTGATTTCCACGCTCACTGGCCCTTTCAGAGATGTATAGTGCCCCGTCACGCCACATAGTCGCTGGGTGGCTTCAGGCAGGTAACGTCCTTCCACAAGTTCCTGACGCACGAAGGTCCTCTCTGCGCCTGTATCTGCAGTCAACTGGCAGGGTTGCCCATCGACAGTTCCTTGCACCCGAACTGCTGCGGTTGAGGCGCGACGGCAACTTAAATCGCAAGGGGCCCTCGGGACACCGGCTGGCTTGCGGCCCTTACTGCCAGCGGCCCTTCGTTTCCTGCCTGCTCGACGTCCTTCGGCCAGGGGCAGGCAATGGAGAAGTGACCATATTTCCCGCAACTCTTGCAACAGGGCTGAAAAGCGTTTGGTGCCGGTCCCTCGAGGGAACGTGACCTTCGTCCCCTCGTACACTGGTACAGCCAATGCCCCTTTTGGCCACATCCCCAGCAGGGGCCTCGGGTCCCGCCGGGACTCGAGCGTCCATAAGTCGGTGGCTTCCTCCTGGGCGTGCTGGGTGCCTGAGCATGCCTGGCCTTGAACTCGGGGGTGGGGAAGGGTCTCGCCGGTACCATGGTGCTCACGCCGCCCACAGAGGTGCGCATGAACGCCTCCAGCTCTAGGGCCCTCGCCAGCGCTTCCCTTATGTCCTTCGGGTGGGCCTGCTTGATGTAAAGCTGTATTTCTCTATTCTGCAGCGCATCAACAAAGTGGTCCATCGTCAACTCTTACACCATGTCCTCAGAAGCGACAGGATAGGCACGGCGGACGAGCGTCTCGATGTCCTGCGCTACCTGAGGCCAAGGCTCGCCCTTAGCCCGCACTCTGCCTTTGAGGCGAGCACGGTAGCTACACGTCGGCCTGCTGGTGATGGCCGAATCTCCTCTTCAGAGCCTCCACCACACGGTGGTAATCCATGCGTTGGGCTGATGTTAGGTGCCCAAGGACTTCAAACGCCGCCCCCCGGAGGCTGGCAACAAGTTGCAGTGCGCGCTCAGTAGGGTGCCAATAAAAATAAAAAGTTTGAATTCTTCTTCCTACTTTGGTGTAATGGTGCACCTATGCAAGAAACCATCGTATGCAAAGTTTGACCTCAATCGGTTGATATTTAGGGGTGGCGGATTACAACTTTGTTATTTACCCTTATGCACTGGCCTATTAAGGAGGGGAGTCATCTCTTGAAAGCGGACAAGCCGGACACCCCTTCCCAGCAGGGCTGTTTGGTCCCCCTCTTGGGAGTATTAGCCCTCGGTGGGGGGGGTATCAGGAAGCCACCCCACCATTGTGGCCGGCTTGGCCGGGGAAGGGAAGCCTTCGAGGTCCCGGGCTGTTGATGGCGATGGGCCCTCCACAGTTTGGAGGAGGAACTGGCGCTGTTCCCCCGTCTTTGGTCAGCCGGAGGTTGAAGGACTGGATGAGCGGCCACTCTCGCTCGGCTGTGTGTTGACGACGCGAAGTCCCTCGATTCGGCGGCAGGCCTCGACGTACGATTCCTCTTCCTGCCACTTCCGGGGGTTTGGCGGACAGGAAGTCGGTTGATATCAAGAGCTTCGAAGAGGCAGAGGAATTTTTCGTGGCGTAGGAGGGCAGTGTTGCCGCAGGAACTTATGATGATGGGAGGTTATTCGCTTGGTGGTTCCTCGGCTCCTTCATCGTAGAGAATGGCTGTACATTGTGTACAATTGCTTGTTTGTCGGAGACGGGGAGAGTGAGTCGAACAGTGACAGGCCAATGAGATCTTCGCTCAAGTCCCAGAAATGGCAGCTCAGAGTGGTGAAGCAGGCCTTCTGAATACTTTCGTGTGGTACTGAAGGATGTCCTTAGCAAATCCAGATCGTTGGCCGGAGCGTAGGATGGAACCGTCGATGGAACCACGCAGGACGTAGATTCGGTTGCGAACGATGAGAACCGCTGGAGGGCTGACATTCTCGAGGTTGACGACTCCAGTCAGCTGCCCCCCGAAAAAAAGATCATCTTCAGAGCGTAAATGATACGTGACACCCAACCGCGCTCGATGAAGCGCTCTGGGCTACGGATCGGGGTTTCTTCGGAAGAGCGCCCCCGAGGAAAGGATGCTCAGCTCAGCGAGTTCCTTATAGTCGTCACGGGGCTGCTTTGTCTGAAGCAGACGTTTCAAACCGAATGAGATCGTCCTCTTGGGAGACCAGTCTCCGGCAGATCTTCGTTGGTGGGAGGGTTTATTGCCGACGGTTTGATGTAAGACCAGTAGTCCTTGAAGCGAGAGAAGATGGTGATCTCAGGACCAAAAAATGACCCCAAACACGTAGAAAAGGCCTTCTCAAGGACAAGTTCGGGACGTGATGACGGAAAAGCAAGTGAACGAGGGGTGGGGCCGATCTTCTGTTGCAAGATGGTGCATGCACCATTTATGGCTCCAGTGTTGGCACTGGTTGTGTCGAAGCACATCGCCACGACTCGTTCCTGGGACCCCCAGTCTTCTAGAGCCCCGAACACAAACTGTAGCGGCGGCATCACCAGTTTCCCGGGGTTTCGTTTCGGGACTCCTAGGAGCTTCTCCCCTCCTTCACCTGTGACGAGGATGGCGAGTCTTCGGCGCGAGTGCCATCGTCCTGAGGAAGGATCTTCCCGTCCCAATGAACGGTAAGAGGGGTAAGAGGACTGAAAGTCTCTATGATGTCCTTCGCCAAAGTGGACCTGTACTTCGCTCTTTCCTGTCGAATGGACTCGGGATTCAGCACAAGCTCTTGTGGATCGTGGCCCAAGCTACTTTCCGTAGCCGCCACAATTCGAAGGGTTGGCGGCTACTGACCCCAGTTCTGTCAAGGGCTCCGACGAGATCAGGGGATAGGGCGGACTTCGTGCCCGTGTCCTCAATCGCTTTGGTGGAGAAGCGACCCGGCGTCGGAAGAAAAAGTCGATGTGTTGGAGCGTTGGCTGGACTTTATGACTCAGACGATGACGACTCCAGCTCCACCATCTCTTTTCCTTTGGGTCTGTTGCGGCTACGTGAGAGAGAGCTTTCACGTCGGCAAACCGATTCTTTCAGCTTCTTGTCCAGACCAGCCATCGAACCCCGCCTCCCCCTTTTCCCGCTGGGCAAGAAGGGAAATTTCCTTTTCTTCAGGAATGGTCATCAGAGTGAGGGGGTCGGAGTGGGCGATGTCCAAAAGGTCTGGGAGACTTCTTGGAAGGTCTTCTGGGTTTTTTGGCAAAGGGGTGAATCCAGAGTTATTCTTGCTTTTGCTCAGGATCTTCCATTCGTCGAAAAGTCCAGTAATCTTCCTCCTCACGCTAGTTTCTGCGATGGGTGGGATCCTAGCTCGTGTCCAGAAGTCGAGGACCTCCTTGCAGCCTCAGCTGCACTCTGCTGCACCGTTCTTTCTCTTCCTTTTGTTTCGTAGAAAAATCGTTGTAAAACGTCTCCACGGCTGGGAAGTTTTGTCCTGTGATAGTAGGGACACTATGGCCAGAAGCCAAACTTCAGTTTGCTTTCTCGTGGTCATGACCTGAGGGCGAAAAGAGGAAATGTTCAAGATCGATCCGCCACCTTAAATATCAACCGATTAGCCTGAAACCTTGCACACAACAGTTTCTAAGTACAAGGCAGAATACCACAAAAGTACGTGAAAAAATATTGACTTTGAAAAATTACCCCTATGCGCTATTGGCACCCTAGCGCTCAGCCACGCCCCAACCTTGTGCATCAGCTACCAACTCAAACTGAGCCAGGTATGCTTCCCACGACACCTTTCCATCAAATTCCGATGGTTACCTCTGCCCTGTGGCTCCTACAGGCGAGTGCACGCTTCGTGGAGGAGAATTCGGGGGCGTAGTATAGTGGTGAAGAAAGCCAGGCGGGGCGAGTCGGGTGTGTGGCGAGAGCCGGGGGGGGGGGGTAGAGATGTGTACTGCTCTGGGGCCAGATCCAGCAAACACATACGCCGGTGTATGTCAGTGTAAGTCTGAGATACTCCTCTTTCGAAAATTTTCTTGGATCAGGAGCTACATCTGCGCCAAATCAATGACGTCACAAGGCCAGACTTTATCCCTCGGTGCAAGTCTGCGCCAACACTCCCTGGCTGGATCCAACAAGCGTACTTACTCCATTTCCGTGACGTCACAGGGCCAATATTATGGCGTAGATTTACACCACCTCGATGAGGAGGTGTAGAGAAGGTGTATCTCATATATATAAATAAAATGTCATTTATTATGCCTAATAGACTTTACCATCGAGGTAAGGATTGAAATATAAGCCTATTGGTAGTCGGCAAACGCGTGTGTTTACAAATGTTAGGAGATACAAGCCTTGATGGGAGGCCGCCTCAAACTGTACGTGTAAGTAAATGCCTTCGGGTTTTTTTTGTATTAGTTCGTATTGGGCAGCACCAGTTTTTTAGAAACCCCTAGCGGAGTCCTGTGAGCAGAATTGTTGTGGGACGAGGCGAGCCTGGCATCCCGCGGCTAGATTAATTTGTTTCACTATATCGTAATTTGGACGTTTTGAGAATGAAACTTTGTTCTGATGCCTGCCCCTCAGTGACCTTGCACTATGGTTTGGGCACTCAGGACGCTTGACCCCATTGCCCCCGAATGGTAGTTTGGTCACGTTTGCTAGCCTTTAATGGTACAGTCTCCGAACGGAAGGAATGCTCGCTACCGTCGGAGAATGTTTCCCTTTTTTTTTACGTCGGCGAAAGTTCCTATTAAGCGACAGTTACAAGTTTATTTTATTAAAACATACGAACTATATATTTAAACATTTACCGTGTTTGGAAATTTAGGGACCGAATATCGGGGGTTAGTTAGTGATTGGGGGTCTGGGTTTGAATGTTAGTAACCCAAAGCCATGTATTGTAGTTTTTAATAGGGACCGAAAATTTTAGGGTGTTAATATTTTTTTTTGGGGATAA
>JACEEZ010009023.1:24274-36774 GCA_016584305.1 Chionoecetes opilio
ATCCCGTCCCCAACACACATGCTGTCCTCTCAAGCGCCCCAACGACCCTGCCTCTTCACTCGTACACACAGACATACACAACGCCTCACTCCTTACCCCACACACACCACGACAAATACACACAGACAGACGGACATTCCTCCGCGGCGTAACAATATTCTCCCTCCTCTGCAGCTCTGTTTCCTCTATTCTTATTTCACTTTATATTTTTTTCTCGCTCCATTTATACTGTCCCTCTATAATTTTCTTTGTTTTATCTATTCTACACTTCCATTTAGTTAGGGAAGCAACTTTCAAGCAAGAAAAAGAAGCAAAGGAAAGCGAAAAATTCTATAAACAGGAGTAAATAGCCTCAATTAAACTATCTATATAAACTATCCTCTATAAACAGACATATGAGTACAAAATAAATATACATGACCATTTAAAGATCTAGAAAAACCCATAAAGTCATCTAAATAAGACAAAATAGAGATGACATGTGCATCTGGGACAAGTTGACAACACCAAAGCGAGCTGGGCGAGCAGCGAGAGAGGGAAAAGTCACAAGTTTTCCATTTCACGCCCTAACGCGTTAATACTTGTGTGTGCGGTGCCTGATGGAGGAGGCTGAGGGTGCGGGGGTGTTGGTGGAGGGGGGCGGGGGCGGCCAGACCCTGGTGCTGTACTGTGGGGGGCAGGAGGCAGCGCTGGAGGCCCGCGCCCAACGCGACCCCAGGCAAGTGTTTGTGGTGTCATGACAGCCTTGGGTGTCTATTATCTAACCTTTGTTTAGGCTCACCCTGCTATTTCTAGACATTGATTATAGTGCAGTGGGAAACTCTAAGAAAATTACCTATTATTACGGACTGGAAAGAGATGGTGCCTGGAACTGTCGCCGATAAGAATTCTCGCCGACGTCGACGACTGTTCCAATTGTTCACGTTGGGGAGTGTTAGTATTTTCGGTGACATTTCCAATACTTGATCTTGATATTACAGCATCAAATATAAACATTTAATCAACTCCTACCCGTGTTTCTGCATTCAGGTAGTAGTAACCAGTAACAGCCCGAACTGCTGTCTGTTAGGCCAGGCTATGTGATGAGCGGTGTTGGCCAGCTCACCAATGGCCAGGTTAGGTTAGTGAACGAGTGGGGGGGTTGGGGGAACCGCAGCCCCCCCCTCCGTTATGTCAGGTTGCGTTATCAATGTCAAACTACAGTTTTAGTGTTCTGAGACAAGCGAAAAATGTTTGTGTCCAGTAATGAAATTGCTTTTTTTTCTTCCTTTTCATCGGTTGTAATGGACGAGAACTGCGCGGTCGCTACCGCCATTACCACTTACGTTTTCTGTGTTATTCTTTGCTCAGTATACTGTGCAGTATTAATCATCGCTGTGGCCACTTCATTAATCAGTGCACTTCCCTGGTTTTTGAGACACTTGACTATTATTTCCTGGTAAAGTTTTTGTGTTTTTTCTGATGGAGATACATAGGGTGCTACTATAGCGTGCGGTCTACCGGGACATTTGCACTATAACGTGCGGTCTACATATCTTACTCGCTACTTACACTCTACACTCTTACACTTCAGGCTGCAACTTACTATTGCTATATGATATTGTCTATTATACTGTAGAGAATTATAGAAAAAACAAAAGGTAAAACTTTGGAAGAAGTCCTTCACCCCTATCTATTTCTTCTTCCCCCTCTAGCCAACAAGCCTGGGGCACTGGCGGGAATACGGGGTTTTTGGGTGGGGGAAGCAAATATAAGTGATTTATGGCTCCCCTAAAAATCATCAGTCACTATATGTAAAAATCTAACCTAACCTAACCTTAACCACAAAGTTACTAACCTAACCCAACTTAACCACAAAGTATACCTAACCTAACCTAACCTTAACACAAAATATACCTAACCCTAACCTTAACCACAAGTATACCTAACCGAACTAGCCTAAACCCAACCTTAACCAAAAAGTATACTAACCAACTCTATCCTTAACCGCAAAGTATACCTAACCTTAACCACAAAGTATACCTAACCTAACTTAACCACAAAGTATACCTAACCTAACCTAACCTAACCTAACCTAACCTTAACCACAAAGTTACTAACCTAACTAACCTTAACCACAAAGTATTACCTACCTAACCTAACCTTAACACAAAAGTATACCTAACCTATCTACCTAAACTAACTGGACTTAGAATTTTTTTGAGGCACCTCATATTTCATAGCGGCCGTGTCGGTTAACAAGGCTGAGGCACGGTGGGAACCTTTACAGATGAAGTACAATAAGGCATACAATACAGTGCGGTAGTTCATTTCAGTCAAACGCCGGAAGGATGAGTTCCAAAGTATTTCCAACCAAACTTAGTAAGTAATTTATTAAGCAAAGGCCGATATCCCCACCCCGTACGCTTTTTTTTCTTGCATAAACACTACCACATCGATGACAAGGCTTGTTCTTGTGGTCATCCAGAAATTGCTGCCACGTAAAAAACTTAACCGCTGTTTCTTCTGTCCAGATGACACTTCTGTATAATTCTTTCAACAGCATTGTAGAGGAGGAGTGTCAGACTGATGTTCTCGGCTTGAATTTTAGGAGGATACTGAGACATTACTTCTTTGATTCCTATTTTACAAGGTTGAGTAGGGTCCCGGTACTCAGGTCAGGGAAGGTCAGGTCAGGTGTGGACTTGTTAGAATGCACAGTAAAGTTATGGGATAGTCAGGTCAGGTCAGGTCAGGCGGGATCTTTGTAGACCGCACGTTAGGGGAGCGTAGACTGCCAGGCCCCGATGTAGACCGCACGCTATAGTAGCACCGATACATTGTTATCAATGAAAACGACCACGGCGACGCTAGGATTTGGTGATGAAAATAAAAACAGCAACTTTTTAACAGGTTTTCCGGAATATAAAAAAATATCTATCTGAAAAAACACAAACTTTAGGCCAGAAAAAATGATTCAGTGTCGCATAAAATGACCGCAGAGTCCTCGTCCATTTTTACCTTTTCATCTATTACCAGTGGAACTGTCGCCAAAAATTTCTACATCGTCGAGTTTTCCACTATCGGGGAGAATTCTCGGTTGGTGTTTCGTTGAGAATTCCTATCGGCGACAGTTCCATAAACCCTAGAGATACGGAGTCGTAAACATCGTGGCCAAAGATATGGCTGCTGTAATTCTGTTGTGATTGTCTAGAGATCTGACAGTGGTCATAGATAATGGAACTAGATGGCTCTGGCTTTGCTGTTGTTTAATACAATACAAGGCGCGTAGTTAAACTATTTATGACCGACCTCAACTTATAGATATGACCATTTGCAGTAATTCTAACTCCTGCATCAGCCCTCAGAAATTAACAATAACATTAGGGTGGCCTGGGGGGCATGCAGCCACCCATGTTGGCTTAGGTTACGTTACTAATGTCCATGAAAGTATTGTATCGAGCTGTAATTTACGGGCAGCGGTAATGGATAATGAAACTACATGGCACGCATTTGATTTATTGTGTGAATTAATAGTATTATTTGGTTTCAACATTCTGCCAAGAAACTTTTTTCGATTAATCGATTGGATTAATCTGCGTTATGTATTAGTCTAAAGCAGTGGTTCTTAACCTGGGGTATCTGTACCACCAGGGGGTACGAAACCTTACACCTGGGGGCACAAGACATGCTGACCAATATAATTCAACATCATATTTATAAGGAGGCTGGAATTATATATTTATAATTAGTTTGTCTGTCAACAATTGTCTTAACCACCTGGAGTCCAACGGTTCATCATTAAGTCACACTACAATAACTTGTAAATTATATTAGTTACCGTCGTATGTCGTTTTCTTTTTTACCGTTTCGTACATCGAGTGCTATACTCATGTGGTACGTGTTCATGCATCTGTTGGCTGCCATTTGGTATTTTGGTATTTTGACCGGGGGTACAACCTACGACCGGGGGTACAACCTACGACCGGGGGTACAGACAAATGTATGAGATCTCAAAGGGTACGAGCACTAAAAAAGGTTAAGAACCACTGGTCTAGACTCTTGTTTTTTGGCAATTTTTTTTTTAAAGGGGGAGCCTACCCTACACTAGCAAGAGAGCTTAGGAGGCTATACATGGGGTTAGAAATACTATTCGTATATTTGATGTGTCTTTCTGATGCTCATTGTTTTGTAATACTGGTCTAGGGTGTGTGTGGACTCTGAACCATTCAAGCGAATACTTTTTCGAGTGTGAGGCAGGTCCCTCTTCTTTTTGCTGTGATGTCCCGCCGTAGACACCAAGACTATGTTGAAGTCCTCTCACCTGTGAAGGAGCTCATCCCAGCTCTCTGTATCCAAAAGGTTACGCTAGACTTTGAGCAGGCAGTGTGGGCAGGTGTCTGTGAGGTTTTGCCAGATGTGGAGATCCAGGGATGTGTCTTCCACTGGACTCAAGCTATATTCAGGAAGGTAGTGGATCTTGGTTGTAAAGTGCCCTACCAAACTTCTGGTGCTATACATGAGTATATCAGGCAGCTCCTTGCACTGCCCTTCCTCCCAGCAGAGCACATCCCAGCAATGGTTGAAACCCTGGCTGACAACGCCACTCCTCCACTGCAGCCACTGGGGGATTACATCAGGACAACTTGGCTCCATAACCCTACGTGGCCTGTTTGTTTAATACCATGCCTGTATAGTAACATTTATGATCTTGCTGATTAATTAGACATTCGCTTGAATGGTCCTCCGCTTGAATGGTCCTCCGCTTGAATGGTCCTCCGCTCAAAAGGTTGTGTATTCGATTTAGGGTATGACCCCCTTTGAAAAAGAAAAAAACTAGTTTTTTGCTAAAGAACAAATCTCAAATTGCTAAAATGATCATAGATATCTATTAGAAGAAAAAAAATCAAAACTTAGCGGGATGCTGAGAAACATAAATTTACGGAATTTATAGGAGGTCAAATCTATGGGGAGGCGGTGGCCTAGTGGTGAGTGCGAAGAAGTGGTGAGCCCGGCATCCTGAGTCCTGAGTTCAAGTTCCACTGGGTGCAGATCTTTCATGCATTGGCGAGTGGTCTAAGAACAGTCACATGCTGCCATTAACTCTGCCTTCGACGGCGAGTGCATCGGACACATGATAATGGTGAGGCGGTGAGAGGTCGTGACAGCAAAAGGGGGAAGCAAAACTCTGGGTTCCCCTTTCCCCTCCTACCTCTACCAGCGCCACATGGTGCACTGCACAGCACAGTGACTGCAGAACACCCAGCGCTGGCTGACAACACACTCAAGATCAAGTTCAAGCCGAGGGTTTGTTTATAGAATCCCGAGCGTGATTGAACTCTTTTGGAGTTTTTTTTCCAATAATTTACCAAAAAAGCTGAAGCAGCACATAGATTAATTAAGAGAATCAGATAATTTTTAAATAAGTTAAAAAAGCAAAAAAAACATAAACACGTGAGAGCACACAAGTGAGTAGTGCCCACACAGTGATGGCTGAGTGTACACTGTGACCCACGGGCCGGCCAACATGTTCGGTGGGCTCACCAATCGCCGCATAGGACGACCTAGAGTTTGGTATATCAGAGGCTTGTTCGAAGGCAACACGACAGTTCGGTTTATACAAAATTCGGTTCAAGGAGGTTCGGTTTATCGAGGGTTTACTGTACTTAATAAGAAGATTCTTAAGCATCTATCTGCTCACAATCTTCTATCTGATCGTCAGTACGGTTTCCGTAAAGGGCGATCTACTGGCGATCGTCTAGCTTTCCTAACAGAATCTTGGTCATCCTCCTTTAACCCCTTCACCGCGGATATCAAATTCATAGGCCTACCCCCCTGTGCGGCAGGTTTAATTAAAATATGAAATAATTACTGATCATATTTTAAAGTGCCTAAATGAATAGGATGCTCATTCCATACCAGAAAATCTATGTTTCGTCTTGGTGGAGGCTATCAGCTAAGTGAAGAGTTACGTCAAAGTGCAGCAACAGGGCCGTGACCGTGCTGCCAGACGCACAATGAAACTACTTACTACTCAACATAATACAGCTTATTTCGGTACATAAATGCTTCATTCATGCATTCATTCATTCATTCATACTTCTGTTTTATATCCATCAAGAATATATTGAATATCTTGACTATTTAGCCTCGCCATTGAAGTAGAGGGCGCGGCAGCGTCAGCACGTCGTACTGTACCGCTTGACCTTATTAGTCATACTAACTCACGCAAGCAGAAAAAGAGGTTCTATTATATCGCAACACTTGACACTGTTGCCATACAAGCCTATCACAACGAATATTTACCCATAATATCATTGAGCGCGCAGTAGGGTGCCAATAAAAATCAAAAGTTTGAATTTTTCTTCCTACTTTGGTGTAATGGTGCATCTATGCAAGAAACCATCGTATGCAAAGTTTGACCTCAATCGGTTGATATTTAGGGGTGGCGGATTACAACTTTGTTATTTACCCTTATGCACTGGCCTATTAAGGAGGGGATGTCATCTCTTGAAAGCAGACAAGCCGGACATCCCTTCCCCAGCAGGGCTGCTGGTCCCCCTCTTGGTGAGTATTAGCCCCTCGGTGGGGGGGGTATCATGGGGAGCCACCCCACTCATTGTGGCCGGCTTGGAAGGGAAGCCTTCGAGGTCCCGGGCTGTTGATGGCGATGGGCCTCTACAACTTGGAGGAGGAACTGGCGCTGTTCCTCGTCTTTGGTCAGCCGGAGGTTGAAGGACTGGATGAGCGCCACTCCTCGCTCGGCTGTGTCGTTGACGACGGGAAGTCCCTCGATTCGGCGGCAGGCCTCGACGTACGATTCCTCTTCCTGCCACTTCCGAGGGTTGGCGGACAGGAAGTCAGTCTTGATATCAAGAGCTTTGAAGAGGCGGAGGGAATTTTTCGTGGCGAAGGAGGGCAGTGTTGCCGCAGGAACTTGTGATGATGGGAGGTTTATTCGCTTGGCGGGTTCCTCGGCTCCTTCATCGTAGAGAATGGCCTTTACAATTGCTTGTTTGTCGGAGACAGGGAGACGTGAGTCGAACAGTGACAGGCCAATGAGATCTTCGCTCAAGTACCAGAAATGGCGGCTCAGAGTGGTGAAGCAGACCTTCCGAATACTTTCGTCGTGGAACTGAAGGATGTCCTTAGTGAATCCAAGATCGTTGGCGGGAGCGTAGGATGGAACCGTCGATTCGAACCATCGCAGGACGTAGATCTCGGTTGCGAACGATGAGAACCGCTGGAGGGCTGACATTTCTCGAGGTGTGACGACTCCAGTCAGCTGCTCCCGAAACAAGATCATCTTCAGAGCGTAAATGATATGCGCCATCCAACGCGCTCGATGAAGCGCTCTGGGGCTACGGATCGAGGTCTTCGGAAGAGCGCCGCCGAGGAAAAGGATGCTCAGCTCAGCGAGTTCCTTATAGTCGTCACGGGGCTGCTTTGTCTGAAGCAGACGTTTTCAAACCTTGAATGAGATCGTCCCTCTTGGAGACCAGAGTCTCCGGCAGATCTTCGTTGGTGGGAGGGTTTATTGCCGACTGGTTGATGTAAGACCAGTAGTCCTTGAAGCGAGAGAAGATGGTGATCTCAGGACCAGAAGATGACCCCAAACACGTAGAAAAGGCCTTCTCAAGGACAAGTTCGTGGACGTGATGACGGCAAGTGAAACGAGGGGTCGGCCGATCTTCTGTTGCAAGATGGTGCATGCACCATTGATGGCTCCAGTGTTGGCACTGGTTGTGTCGAAGCACATCGCCACGACTCGTTCCTGGACCCCCCAGTCTTCTAGAGCCTCGAACACAGCTGTAGCGGCGGCATCACCAGTTCCGAAGTGCAGTTTCGGGACTCCTAGGAGCTTCTCCACTCCTTCTCCTGTGACGAGGATGGCGAGTCTTTCGGCGCGAGTGCCATCGTCCTGAGGAAGGATCTTCCCGTCCCAATGAACGGTAAGAGGGGTAAGAGGACTGAAAGTCTCTCTGATGTCCTTCGCCAAAGTGGACCTGTACTTCGCTCTTGCCTGTCGAATGGACTCGGGATTCAGCACAAGCTCTTGTGGATCGTGGCCCAAGCTACTTGCCGTAGCCGCCACAATTCTAAGGGCTTGGCGGCTACTGACCCCAGTTCTGTCAAGGGCTCCGACGAGATCAGGGGATAGGACGGACTTCGTGCCCCGTGTCCTCAATCACTTTGGTGGAGAAGCGACCCCGGCGTCGGAAGAAGAAGTCGATGTGTTGGCAGCGTTGGCTGGACTTGATGACTCAGACGATGATGACTCCAGCTCCACCATCTCTTCTCCTTTTGGCGTCTGTTGACGGCTACGTGAGAGAGAGCTTTCACGTCGGCAAAACCGATTCTTTCAGCTTCTTGTCCAGACCAGCCATCGAACCCCGCCTCCCCTTCTCCCGCTGGGCAAGAAGGAATTCCTTGTCTTCAGGAATGGTCATCAGAGTGAGGGCGTCGGAGTGGGCGATGTCCAAAAGGTCTGGGAGACTTTCTTGGAAGGTCTTTTGTTTTTCGGCAGGCGTGACTCCAGAGTTATTCTTGCTTTTGCTCAGGATCTTTCACTTGTCGAAAAGTCCAGTAATCTTCCTCCTCACGCTAGTTTCTGCGATGCTGGGGATCCTAGCTCGTGTCCAGAAGTCGAGGACCTCCTTTGCAGCCCCAGCTGCACTCTGCTGCACCATCTTCTTCTCTTCCTTGTGTGCGTAGAAAAATCGTCGTAAAACGTCTCCACGGCTGGGAAGTTTTGCTCCTGTGATAGTAGGAACACTGTGGTCAAGAAGCCAAACTTCAGTTTGCTTTCTCGTGGTCATGACCTGAGGGCGAAAAGAGGAAATGTTCAAGATCGATCCACCACCTCTAAATATCAACCGATTAGCCTGAAACTTTGCACACGACAGTTTCTAAGTACAAGGCAGAATACCACAAAAGTACGTGAAAAAATATTGACTTTGAAAAATTACCCCTATGCGCTATTGGCACCCTAGCGCGCAGTTTAAATACAGAAACCATATATGTACCAGCCGCAGTGAACCCTTAAATAGCTGAGAGACCGTATTTGTACCAGCCGCAGTGAAGGGGTTAAATAGGGGTTTCGGTGAAACTTTTATTGTTGCCCTTGACATATCAAAAGCTTTTGATAGAGTGGCACAAATCTTTCATTTCCAAACTACCCTCATTTGGTTTCTATCCTTCTCTCTGTACCTTCATTTTAAGTTTCCTTTCAAACCGTTCTATTGCAGCTACTGTAGACGGACATTGTTCTTCTCCTAAATCTATCAATAGTGGTGTTCCCCAGGGTTCTGTCCTATCACCCACTCTCTTTCTATTATTCATTAATGATCTTCTAAGTCTTAACTCAATGCCCTATCCACTCCTACGCTGATGATTCTACCCTGCATTTTTCAACGTCGTTTATTAGATGTCCAACTCAACAGGAACTAAGTGATTCACGGAGAGATGCCACCGAGCGCCTAACTTCTGATCTTTTTATAATTTCTGATTGGGACAAAGCAAACCTTGTTTTGTTCAATGCCTTAAAAATCCAATTTCTTCACCTATCTACTCGACAAAACCTACCAGATAACTATCCCTCTTCTTCAATGACACTAACTGTCCCCCTTCTTCTACAATGAACATTCTTGGACTATCCTTTACTAAAAATCTGAACTGGAAAACTTACATTTCATCTCTTGCTAAAACAGCTTCTAAGAAGTTAGGTGTCCTGTGGCGTCTGCATCCTTTTTTTTCTCCCTCCCAGTTGCTTGCTCTCTACAGGGGCCTTATCCGCCCATGTATGGAGTATGTCTCACAGGTTTGGGGAGGATCCACTCATACAGCTCTCCTAAACAGGGTTGAGTCAAAAGCTTTTCGTCTCATCAACTCCTCTCCTCTGACTGACTGTCTTCAATCCTTAAATCACCGCCGCAATGTTGCTTCTCTTGCTATCTTCTACCATTATTTTCATGTTCACTGCTCTTCTGAACTTGCTAACTCCATGCCTCCCCCCCTCCCGCGGCCTCGCTGCACAAGACTTTCTACTCATTCTCATCCCTATTCCGTCCATCTTCCTAATGCAAGAGTTAATCAGTATCTTTACTCTTCATCCCCTTCACTGGTTAAACTCTGGAACTCTCTTTCTGTTTCTATTTTTCCTCCTTTCTACGACTAAAATGTTTTCAAGAGAGGAGCAACAAGACACCTCCTGAACTAAATTGGCCTACCCCCCTTATTATATTCTCTTACTGTCGCCTTTATAGGGACTGCCAAGTAAGCGTACTGTAATTTTTTTTTTTGCCCTTGGCCAGTCCTTTGTGATGTAAATTATTCTTTTTTTGTCATTGTATATTTGCTTCATGTAGTATAATTCAGTTTCACCATCTGTTCCAGGGAGGAGCTGATGTGGGTGGTGGGTGATGGAGGAGAGGGGGAGGGGGTGCTGCTGCCTGGGGGGGTGGGGGAGACCGTCCTCCTCCTGGGTGACTCCCTTGACCTCCTGCCGACCTCTGGTGACCTCATGTCCCTCCCACAGGTCAGGGTGGGGTGATGCTTGTCTTGTGATGGCTTACTCGGCCTTTGTATATATGAACAAACCTCTATGATGTGTATTTGTTGTATTTTTGAGTAACTTCTAGGTCAGAATGGAAGGATTTTTGCCTTGTTATTAGCTGCTTTGCCTCTAAATTATTGATCTGCTTCAGTTATTTGTCTAGATGTGTATTATTGCATGAGTTTTTTTCAGTTCTCCTTTTTCCTTCTCCTTTTCTTTCATCTTTCTACTCCTCCTCCTCCTCCTTTTTGTATTTTTTAGTTATTTTTCAGCTTTTCTTTCTTCTCCATTATTCCCTTGTACATCCTCGCCCTTTTATTTACTGTACCTTTGTGACTAGCAATTTGTCCGAAAGTCTGCTATCATTTGACGTATTTTTGATTCATTTTGAGTAATACAATATTTCAATCCTTATTTTCTCATCCTCCCCTTCTCCTCCCCTTCCCTTCCTATTCCATGCCATAGAAACAGACTGTCTCTAGTAATCTTTGTCATAAAATCTGTTATAATTCTGTGTATTTTGTGTGTTTTTGAGTAATATTTCAATCCTTATTTTTCTTCCTATTCTGTTTTCTCCCCTTCCTCTTCCATACCATATAAACAGATATATAAACAGTCCATCATATAAACAGATATATATAAACTCCATATAAACATATATAAACAGTCCATAAATTTAAACAGATATAATAAAAACAGTCCATATAAACATACATAAACAGTCCATATAAAACAGATATAAACAGTCCATATAAACAGATATATAAACAGTCCATATAAACAGATATATAAACAGTCTCTAGTAATCGTGTCAAGCCCTAATTTCTACCCACCTTTCTTTCTATCCGCCCTACTTTGCGTTCCCCTCCCTTAAGCTTCCAACCCTTTATGTTTCTTTCCCTACATCCTACATTTCCCCTTCTCCTTTTCCCCTTTATCCCTCTAGTACTCTCCCGACCTCTCACCTTACCTCCCTCACCCTAACACCTCTCACTCAACCGTTTTTTTACCCCAAACAGGATCAAACCGACGCAAACCAAGCAATAGTGAACACAGCTATGGTGAATAACAAAACAACAACACAACAACAACAACAACAACAACAACAACAACAACAACAACAACACCACCACTGCCACCGCCAAGAGATCAGCCACACACACACACTCCTCATGTGCACCCAGAACGTACACAAACCCAAGACTCGGCGCGTACACGAACATACACGAGAGAGTACCAACACCCACCCCCACCCCCGCCGCCAAGACCTACACTAACCTGAAACTTCCGTACACAGACGCACAGACGAGGATGATGCCTCTCAGAACGTACACACAAACGCACACGCCAAGCCGATCACACCCAGAACATACACACAGCCACCGACACAGACGTACACGCAGCCACAGACACGCATACAGACGCACACACATACATACACACAGCCACATACCCGCTCACAGACGCACACACAGACGTACACACAGCCACAGACGTACCCACAGCCACAGACACGCACACAGACACACTCCCTCCCCATGACACACTTGGCTGAGTTGAGGACAAAGTTAGTCTCAAGTTCCAAGTCTTCTGTGGATGAGGATGAGCTGAGTGAGGAGCCGTTCGTGGGGCCGTCGGTGCGGTGGGCCAGCCAGGCGCCCAGGAGCTACCGCGGCGCCAAGACCCGGGACGCCGGCCTGCAGAGGAAGGCCGCCAGGAAGGTAGGCGGGTCAGGCTGGCGGTTTGTCATGCTAGTGTTGTTTGTATATTTGTTTCATTTGATTTTTTGGTGGTTAATTTTTTGTTTATTGTAGAGAATAAACTAAAATATCATTGGTCTCCTCCTCCTCCTCCCTCAGGATGATGCAATGATATTTTTAGCTTTTATCTCTCAGCATGATCCTCTTCCCCGTCATCCAAATTAGGCGGTAAAGCATATACTAGAGAAAACTGTGAACTCATACAA